>PVKU01012463.1:0-35189 GCA_004027475.1 Anoura caudifer
AAAATATGAACAGTAAAAAGACAGCAAACTCACAGGTATTAACAACCAGACCTAAAACAAAAGCCAACTAAGCAAACCACTACAACAGGAGCAGAAACACAGAAATGGAGATCACATGGAGGGTTAGCAATAGGGGAGTGGGAAGAGGAGAGAGGGGGAAAAGGTACATAGAACAAGTAGCATAGATGGTAGGTAGAAAGTAGACAGGGGGAGGGCAAGAATAGTGTGGGAAATGTAGAAGCTAAAGAACTTATGACACATGGGCATGAACTAAAGGGGGAATGTGGGTGGGAGGGGTGTGCAGGGTGGAGGGTAATGAAGGGGGGAAAATGGGACAACTGTAATAGCATAATCAATAAAATATAATTAAAAAACAGATATGAATAAATGCAAAAAAATAAAATAAAATCAGCTTCAATACTTGGCTATACTACAAGACAATGTTCTAAGATTAATTCCTTATATTCTGGAACAATATGTTTATATTGAGAGAACTAAGCCTGTTTGAGAGCTCCAAATGGGCTTAGCATTCTACATTTAGAGGCCATAGTAAAATAGCCAAAAGAAGCACTAAATGCCCTAAAAACCATCTATTGAATTCATACTCTCCAGGCAGTGCTTTCTAAAATGTAGAATTTCATCAGTTCTGAGTCGAAAAGATTGATCTGCTTGTCATGTTGAATAGACTCCAAAAGTAGTTTAAGCAACAACTGACCCTGCACACAGTACCAGCAGTCTTTAGGGTATGGGCTGAAGGTAGTTTCAGATTTCTAAGATAACCAAAATTGTCTCTGTTGTGAAAAACGGCAAAGCGGCTCCCAAAAGACTGAAATGCTCAAGAGGTTTTTCATAATTATGGCTAAGAGAAATGAGAGTTACTGGAAGCTGCATTTACATCAGTATGGCTGTGTCTTTCCTCACAATTCCTCAGGCTTAACAAAAAAAACAATTCCATTCACATTTCATAATTCCATTTGCTTCCTTTTTTTCTCTCTGAATACCAGCCACTAAATTTAAGACATATTACAAAAGTCAACTATGAACTTTTTTGTTAGTGATGAATCTATTTCCACTACTGACTTGCAATTTTTTTGTCAAATATTTTACACTCTACTCATCAAAAAGACATATAGAATTCACATGCTGTAGACACTGATGAAATGTAGAGGTGAGATTCAAAAGAGAACAGGGACAGCAAAAATGAGCAAAGAAGCATACCCTCAGAAGACTGCTCCATATGAGCTACACAAGAGATGTAAATGGAATACTTAATGCACATCACATATCAATAAACATTATTTAAGAACATAAACCATACACTGTTACATTCCTTTATATTAATAACCTCACGTTCCTCCTTGTCTGGTCTGGGCCAGTTTCCTTACTCTGTTCTTTCTGCACCTTATGAAGGGATGTACCTGTTCTCCAGTTGAGGTACTTGGGTGAACAATGGAAGAGGAGAAATGATGCAGTTATTCTGTAGCTGATACATATGACTGCTGATCTGCTTAAGTGAAGCAACATCTGGACCTGCAGTTGATTGCCTTCCCTGGATCATCCTTCAGCTTCTCTGACTCCCAGGCCAAGTGTCTGGGCTTAAGTCTATGACAAAAGGCCCTGGCTTCTGTAGGACATGCTCATTACAAGGTCAAAAGCAACAAGAACAAATGGGGTTTGAGTCCATTGCTGTGGAGTTCATTGCAGCTTGGGTTTGTGTGTTCCAGCCTCCTTGTGATCATCCCTTCCAAACTGCCCACCTGGTGGACCTCAAGCCCAAGCCCAGATGGGGAGACAGCAGCCTTAGAGAGACTGTTGAACCAGCCCCACAATTTCACAAGCCAGTTCCCACTAACAGAAAACCAAAAACAAACAATATTTTTAAATGTACATATAGTGTCATGTATAATATATGTATATGCATTGTATATATACATACAAATATATTCTACTTTCATGGTTAAAGTTTGACTGACACAGAATTTGGTTCAAAGAAAGTAAGTGTTTAACAAACCTCACCCAGATAATAAGAATTTGTTGTTGAATATTTCAGTGGCATTTAACTTTTGGACGAATTTTGTGTTCAGGCTGAATAGGATTCCTGACTGGCTCTTCTCCCATTAACTGAGGTCCCAGGAGTGATGATATAGCTGTGATGCAAGCACTAGAGCACTAATGTTTGAAAATAGGTGATTTTTAAAAGAAGAGAAGGCTCTGCAGAATGTCCAAGCGCAAAATGCTAATCTCACCTACAAGGACAATGACTAATGAGAAATGACTGGTCAGAAATGAATGGTGGGCCCACTCTTTTGATACTAAAAATCAGTTTAAGCAAAAAAAAAAATTTCAGTTGACTGAATCTTCTATTCTGAGCTCTTTTTGTACCTTATATAGATTCTCTTTGACTTACAATAGAGTTAAGTTCCCATAAAGCCACAGTAAATTGAAAAAAGTAGTAAGTCAAAATGCATTTAATACACCTAACCTAGCAAACATGGCTTAGCATAGTCTACCTTAAATGTGCTCAAAATACATACGTTAGCTTACAGATGGATATCATGTAACACAAGTCTATTTTATAGCAAAGTGTTGAATATCTCATGTAATTTACTGACTACTGAAAGTGAAAAACAAAATGATTATACAAGTACTCACCATTAATGTACATAGCTGAAAGCACCCTGGCACACAGAGGGGCATTTGGTTGACATGGTGGTATGCAAAAACACAAAACACAATATCCAAAAAACACTGGCAATATAGCACACTGTAGAGTACCAGTTATTAACCCTGTAATCACATGGCTGACTGGGAACTGCAGTTCACTGCTACTGCCCAGCGTTACAAGAATGGATTGTAGCACATAGCACTAGTCTGGGAAAAAGTCACAATTCAAAATGGGAAGTATGGTTTGTACTGAGCGCATATCACTTCCTCACTATCATGGACAATCATAAAAGTTGAACTTGTAAGTCAGGGACCATCTGTATAGTAATTCATTCATAAATATTACAAGAGGAAGCAAAAGTCACCACCTAGTAAAAAGTTACAAAAATACATACAAAGAGGAAAATCTATATTGTCAACATACCACTTTAAATAAGAGTAATTATTACCCTGGCTGTTGTAGCTCAGTGGATTGAGCATGGTCCTGTGAATCAAACAATCACAAGTTCGATTCCCAGTCAGGGCACATGTCTAGGTTGTGGACTAGGTCCCCAGTGGGGGGTACGTGAGAGGCAACCGCATATTGATGTTTCTCTCTCACTCCTCCTCTCTCTAAAAATAAATAAATAAAATATATATTTAAAAAAGAGTAATTATTATTTTTCCTTCAGAGCACAGCAGATTGGTTCATATTATTAAACATCAGTTAGGCATACTGGCTTGGGTGCAACTAAAAGGCAGTAACTTTCTACTAAATCACAAGGATGTTTCACATCTTACCAGAGGCAGCCATAGTTTCTCCTGTACCTGTCCTTTTCCCTAGGAATTTATAATTTGGTGGTGTTTCTTCTGGCATTCTGTTTCTTAAACTCAGTAGCAATTATTCTTCTCTGTTTTATAATTTATTTCAAAAATTAAATTTCCTGTTAATTTTACACAAATTAAACAGAAAACAACTTTATTCAATATGGCTCCAGCCCAGATAAATTCTGTGAAAACAATATTTTGAGAACTTTACTAGTCTCATTAGACCATCTATAAACTAAATTCAGTCAGGCATATTTCAGAAAAAAAATGCCCTCCTCCTCAAATTTAATTTTCTCTTTCTTGCTTGGAACACATCTTGTTGCATCACAGATAAAATTCATTTTAGAATGCATCTAATTCGTAAGCATGCAGCTAGCTGTCTATTCAAAGACCTTTCCATCTTATTTCTTATTAGATTATTATACCTACAGATGCTTTTGGTGATACCACTATAAAATGACTTTTCTCTAATCCACAATGCTGCTGTTATCCTAATTAAAAAGAAAATATAGGGAATTAAAGGTTACTTTGACCCTGATATACTAACAATCAATCAAATTTGTCTCCTTTTTGACCACTTTATTAGAATTTTATATCAATATGGCTACACTGAAGCTGAGTTTATTATTTTATATTTCACTTTTTCCATTAGTCAATTTTATTATAAATACATCTTTCTGACATTTCCATAATAAAGAATGCCCTACCTGGACTGTAGTTTATCCAAATTCAAACTAGATCATTGTTCAATTTTATATTGCTTGGCACAGCCTCTGCATTATCAAATTACAGCATTTTTTTTTTGCTAACATACTTAGTAGCATTTATGCTGCAAAAGTTCATACTGTTCTTTTTATGAAAAAGAAATTATTTTTCAATGTCAGCCAACAACAAAAGTAAAAAATTCAAAAGCCTTTTTAAAAGGAAAGAGAAAGAAGTAGTGATATTATTAAAGTTAAGGATGAAATGTGAGTCATTATCTAGTCATTTTGATGGGAGGGCATTGGTATCCAAAGATAATAAAAACTAGTAAACACAGCAAGCATTAGACTTCAACATTCTCATATTTCTTACCTCTACTTTATTTTTAATAATAGTTGGGAAACAATCTGATATTTTTTAAGTCTAAGTTAAAAGAACTCAACTTTTTTATTCATGCCTTAATGCGTGTCTCTGACTAAGAAGGGAAATGTGGATCTCCTGTTATTAAAAAATGGAATCTTTCTGTGAGGATGGGAGCACCCTATCTTCGTTGTGTCCCAGCTGTGGAGGCTTTAGGTAAAATCCACCAGGATGTCCAACCAGGAGATGGAATTCTGGAAATTGACCAGGCCTGCTCCACAGAATTGGTCTATATGAACCTGTCTCTTCATTTTGAGAGCCAGGGCCTTAGCTGATGTTGAATGTTACAGCCTTGGAGCCTTTGTAGCCTCTTTTACTAAGATGCCTAGTGTACCTGATTAGATTAGCACATTTATTCTCAAAAAAATCTCAACCCTGATAAATAAAACTTAAATATATCAAATAATAATAATATCCTGTATATCAGGCATTTTGAAGAATACATAATATAGAAGACATATACATTGCCTTCATGCTAAATTTCAGGATATAAAACAGATGCATTTTTTAACTTTGGCTCTCCTATCAATTGAAAACAGTAGGTTTTACTTTTATAATTGTTGTAAGAACAAAGAAAAAGGTAATTACTATAGAAAAAACAAGTAGTAATGTGGGAAATAAGCAATGAAGAAATTCTAAGACTGGAAAATAAATTGGCTTGAGATAATTAAGAAAGGCTTAATAGCAGTGAAGCATGAATTGCATCTATGAATGTGGTAAAACTGAGATTATTAGAAAGGGATAAATAGGGTTTTCTAGGAAAGTGGAAGAACATAGATAAAGATATGGTGGTAGGGAACCTCAAAATTGCAGGAGTATAGAACTATCAAAGTTATGGTTTGCTCATGTTACAGTTCAGTAAAGATATTCTTGCTCAGGGTCTTTCCTCCACATGATTCAGTTATCTAGTCACTGATTTTGGAGTACCCCTGTCATCCAAGGCCTCAGAGTGTTCTCTTTCAACACAACAGAAGGAAAAAAAAGAGACTATCTAGGATATTCCCGCTCTCCAGCACCTTGGTCTGTAACAAACACAGAACACTTTTGCTCACACACAGCACTCTAAGTGCTACCGAATGGCCATGTCTGTATTTAAGAAGACACTGGAAAACTTAGCTCCTGCCCAGGTTGTCACTTCTCAGTGACAACTCTAGGTTTTAAAGGAGAAACATGCATTTGGATGGACTGTTCTCTATCTCTTTCACATCAAGCCTGCCAAGAAGTACAGAAAGAAAACTGTTCATCTTCTGCAGTCAGACAAATGGGAGAGTTTCTTAAAGGTACTACAACAGGTTGGTACACACAGAGCTGGAGAATAAGTCAGGGAACAAAATAATCAAAAAAGCATTTAAAAAGGGGGAAATGGTGGCAGTATCCAACAGGGTTGCAAGTAGAATAAGTGTTTTACAGTACAGGCAGGAAGGCTGGCAGAAAGTATAGAGAACCCTGGTAAAATCTGAAATACATTCCTAAGTAAGAAACAAAGTGGGTGTATGATTAGAATGGGGTGGAAGGTGGAGGATGTAAAGGAGGCAGACAAAGGAAAGCAGAAAGGGAGAGAAAATGTTGAGCCTATTCCAGCTTATACAATGGTACCCCTAAGGGCAAGCAGGAAGTAATTTAAGAGAGAAGTTGAGTCCCATACATGTTCAAATGCTCCATGGGAGTAGAGACATGCAACTCTCTAGTTGGTGGCCACACAGGGCAAGATGAAGATGAGAAAGGATCAGGAGAGGAGACTTCGTTTCCTGACTCTTACCACTGTGCAATTTTTTCTAGACTCCTACAGTATCTAAAAGAAGCAAATGAACTATTTCATGACATCGCAACTCCATTCATTTTGCCCGTCTACAGAATCAATAGCAATTGCCACAGCCAAATTGATCTGGCTGCAACTCACATCAATTCTTAGAAGACTGAAAGGAATGGACTGGCCATGCCACAGGCCAGGCATTTCACAATCCTCAGACATGCCCTGTTCTGTCTCAAGAGCTATTGGGCCAATGGAAGAGGAATTCAAGGTCACCATTTATTCGTTTCTTCAGGTTCTAATATCACATTGATTTTTTTTCTTTTAGTCTCCACAACTACCAAGTAATTTGGTGTGGAAATTTAGATTCAATCTGTTTCCTTTTTTTGATAAGTCAAGCCAATAGTATTTGAGCACTTTCTACATGCAGTGCTCCATCTTGGATAACATAAAGTTTGTTAAATGGAGGATACTCTGATAGCAAGAAAATAGAAGCATATCAACACACAATTACGCTGCTACTCCATTCAAGTCCCTTTCAGTCCTATTACAAGGAAGAAATTAATATAACAAGTATGTCCTCTATGCTAAGTACAGCTCTAGTGTTCTGTCACTTGCATCTCAGAACAGCCCAGCATAAGCATTGCACCTACATTACAAAGGAGCTTAATAATTTACCCAAAGTGCTATACTTAATTAGTGACAGAGGTGGCAACTAAAGTTTTGGTGTGCCCCAAAGCTGAGGGCATTTTGACACCAGAAAGCCTTTCCTGTGGATCTAATTAGTCCTGTTAAAGCAACCATGTAAAAAGTTGATTCCTGCGGCCATAGGACCGAGACTCTCAAACCAGCACCTGGCACTCCTTTCCTGCTGACGTAGAGAATTGGCTCAATAGAACAACAAGAATCTTCCTGGACATGTATTCATACTAAGGTGGAATTGAATGATTATTTTGAAGCCTGAGTATAGTAAAGGACAAGAAAATAAACTCCAGTTTACCCTGGGTTCATCAGTTTTATCTGTGAAGCAGCTTTAAATTTGCCAAATACAGCAGGATGTGTCCTTGACAAGGCAGAAAAATATACAGCCATCTGCTTAAGAAGGCAAATCTGCTGTGAGGGCCATGCCAGTCTGTGACCCATAAGGATATTTCTCTATGCTCTTCCACGGACAAGCTGGATGCAGAGGACACAGCAGACCCCTGTAGAGTGCTGTCCCAAAGGCTGGACAGAACACTGAAGTCTCTCTGAGACGGCCTCAGTGGCCTGTGCCCTCCAAATGAATTCCTTGAGGTGAGTGCCAATCCAGGGCTGCCTAGCTAATGTGGACTCTGATCATCCATCCAAATGTGGTTAGGCAAACAAGTCCCAGATCTAAAGTCAGCGTAGACAGAGATTAAGGAAAAGCTGAAGAGGGAGGAGGTGTCAGAGTATTTTAGAATGTGGCCATGGAGAAAAAACATATTTTACATTGCAAGCTGAAATAGCCACAGGCTGTGGAAGATCAAGGAAAATAAAAATAATGTTGTAATTGCAAGGGCATATTACAGAGAAGCGCCATTTCAGAATCATGCCTAAAACAAATAATAGAATGAGCTCCATCAGCCTCTCTATAAGCCTTTGCTATGCTCTCTCCCCCAGCACACACTCCAAGTCAAATAGCAGATCATTTCTTTTCCAAAACTCACTGGAATGTGTGCCTTCTCTTTGTATTACATTCCTTCGATGCCATAGAATAAACTGTACTATGGAGTGTTTTAATTTCTATCATCTTTGGAAAATCATGCTAATAAGACATTTAGTGAAAACAGTAGTTACTCAGTGAGTGGCAATAATCTTTTATGATTGCCACTATGAAAACTATGAACAAATATGTTGACCTTGAAAGTTCTCGTCTTACCGTGAGTGCAAGAACAATGACACAAATATTCATTTAGATGAATGCTCACCATGCTTGGCTTATCATTTTGATTTTGAGCTACCCACATTTCAATTTTCCTAGTTATGCTCAGAAACTATGGTTTTTGATGGAAAGCAAGAGAAGGATACTGTTGCCATGGAAGCAAAAACATTTTTTTCTCCCTCAAAAATAGTATGTCAGACCAGAGGAAAAAATAATGCTAACTACATTTGCAAAGAAAATTAATTGCATATACAACTTCTTGCAATTATATCATGTCCTGTTTACATACCTTTCCATCTTAATGTGCACAGATGACTTGCAACAAACAGGCTTACTAGTTGAAGTACAGGTAACTTCTCTCTGCTTTGAGCAGGTTTTCTGACATGCAGAATACATCATTTAAATCCATGAGAGAACAAGAGTCCAAATTTACAGTTGTACAAAATAACATTAAAAATAAGTTTTTACAAACTGCCTTAGCTAAATACAGCTAATTTTTAAAATGACAGACAAGCAACCACAACAATTAGCAACAATAAAAACAATGGCTGTTATCCTTTAGAATTCCTCTGCCTTGTCATTCAAATGAGACACAGAATGTATTGCTTTTTTCAGGATTGGCTGAATCACTCAAACTAATGTACCAACCTGTGCCGTTCACATTCCCTAATGCATTTCATTCTAGTAATATTACTTTTGCAGCTACTACATTGGCTCCCTGCAAAATAAAAGCCCTAAAATTGCCCTGCATTCAATGAGCTGTTGACATTTTTTAAATAAAAGAACACAACACTAATGCTGCTGTCTTAATTCTGCAAATTACGTTCCCGCCAAATTCAGTGGAGAACCGATGTTACACATGAGCAATCCGTTAGATTCACGGTCACCTCTCCAGCTGTTGTTATAGCTCCTGCATTTCCCATCCTCAGCGTATTTCCTCTTTTATGTACTAAGATGAATGTCTTAGTGTCAGGTCTTTAGAGAAGCAGGTGATCTTTTCACTGCATATTCGAAAATGTGTTCTTATTCTTATTTCTACTCCATGACAGACATTCTAATTCAGAAATGTTCATTTTTCACACAAATGTCCTTGAGAAAATCAGCCCAAGATGAGTTTTAATGTAATTGTCACTTGTAAATTATCATATTGTAAATGCACATTTTTAAGATATTCCAAATTATATTATTTATTCCTCCTATGTTCATTTCATTGATATATTTCCAGTTTTATCCCAAAGCCAGCTTATTCTGTGAGACATATTCCCAAATAAATATTTGCTCTGAACAAAGGATGAACAAATCGGTGAGTGTATTACAGGCACCAATTACTCTTTCCTGAGAGAACTAAAAAGCATCATCATTACAGCTTAGCTTGACATAAGAAAGACTCCTTTCTGGTCAGTGATTTTCTTCAGCACCAACACGGTGCATTACTACCTTTTCCCTGTAATTATAACTAACTGGTTTTAGATGTATGAAGAAACCAGCATGATCTTTAGAGAATAAAATCTTTAGGTCTACGCTAAACCCCCATACCCCTATAGTTTCCTCTTGGCGAAAAAAATAAATAAAGCTGTATTTTGAGATATTTTGGTTCTCTGAAGAACAGTCAAGGTAAAAGGAGGTCTGGTTAATTCCAGGTTGAAACCAGAGATGAGGGAAAGTCGAGGGCAGCCGCCTCCTGTAGCAGGGAGCTTTCTCAAAATGATACTCCCAGAGCTTCCTAGGAGTAGCATAGACTGTATCTCTAAAGATCACTCTGTCTTTTGCAAGTCCTTCTCTGCTTTCCCCCATCTTCATGATGTATACATTCATTGTTGGTAATTGTACTTTGGAGTGTGATTTAAAGACTGTGTTTCAGCCAGAGTTTAAAAGCAGTGTAGGCTCTGAGCCCATTCCATCTTTGGCCTCATTTGTGAATGCTGTCAATAGCCATGCCAACAAAGATGCAAATGGTTAGGAACAATAGGCTACTATACCCTTCTTCTGCTCACCTCTATCTAGTCCTCACATTGATTATTTCTAATGTGTCATAGAGAATACATTAGACTGAAATGGGTACCAGTTGCTGTTAAGATGCCTTAAAGAGGAGGAATTATTTCTGCAGAAATTCTAGGGGATAAAAATAAATGATCAAGAGTAAAATAATGTCCGGAAAATCAGTCCTGTAGAAAACACTTATACATTTTCTGAAATCAAAACATTATATATTATCCCAAAGACCAACCTGACAAATCTCATCATAACCAAACTATACCTGTTTCTATATTAACTATGACAATGTAATCAATTTAGTTTTGAAAATAACCATTTTTCCAAGTGCTTATACTGAGTTAGAAATTCATGCCATGAACAAAACAGATGAGACTGAAGCAGTACTTAAGGCTAAGAAGGTTCAAATGTCCAATCAGGTCCCTCTTTCCACAACGTCGTTACATACTTTATCTCATTTTTACTTTTGAAAACAATATGTAGATGATACGACAGAAGCTAAATGGTTAAGAACCTCATAGAGGACAGCCAGAACATCACCAGGTGAAAATGTGGCCGTCTAAATTAGCATTGAGAACTAGGACTTCTAACACTAACTTCCCACGGCTGGCCTGGGCTCCTATGATTCTCACGCTGTCCTCTACCGCCCACCACAGGAACTCTCTAATGCCCCTACTCTCTTTCCTTGTCTTCTCCTCGAATCGCTTCTCCTTTGCCTAACTTTGCCTCTCAGCAAGAAAAATGTTGCATTTTCTTTCTTCCTTCTTCTACCTACATTTTAGGGAAGCATTTTTTATTCAACTTTCTGGAAAAAAATTATTTTTCTCCAACCCCATTTGCTCACCTCCCATTTACTCTTCAAATTCCTAAATTGGCTTCTTCCTTGCCTCCAACACTTGCCAGAAACTGCTCTCAATATATCAAAATTCAAATCCAATGGTCTCTTTTTGGATGTCTTACTGGACCTCTATGCAAAATCTTACATCTATTTTCAGACAACTCGGTGTTTGTTTGTTTTCTTATTTCTGCACTACTCTAAACTTTGCCCTCCTACTTCTCTGAATGTCTCTTCTCCATTTCATTTTCAGGCAATTCTTTCTCTGCCAGTCCTTAAACATCAGTATTCCATGAGTGTCACCATTAGCCCTCTTTTCTCCTCACTCTACACCATTCCCTAATGTAATACCATCTGCTCCATGACATCCACAACTACTGATGATTTTCAGGTCAGTATCTCTCTCCACAGCCTGAATTTCTAACATGCATTGTCATATTGCTGAATCTGTGGTAATAGTCATTTGAGTGTCATGCAGATACTTTAAACTCACTAGATCTCAACTATAGTCATTACTTTGCTACCCAAACCTGCCCCTCTGTACAACATATCTTGTCATCATCATCTATCCAGCTGCCAAAGCTAGAATTGGTCGTGTAAACCTCAACTCCTTTCTCCCTCAATTTATATATCTAATTAATCATCAGTGACAGAGAGTAGGCATTAAAAACTTATAAGCTATTTGATACTACTGCAACATACAGTATTTCATTTCCTAGTTATTCATTTTTATTATTTTTTAAACAGTGATCTAACTAGGTTCCAAATTTTTTAAAAAACTAGCCCTTTAGCATGGATCATTTGAAAAGCACTGATGTAAACTACTTAGGTCATTTTAACTTGATGTCCTTGAGAACACCAATAAAAAAATGGACACTTGCTCCAGAAAATAACTAACGTATATGTTACAATACAAAATTATGCATATAATATAGAAGGTTCATAGATTCTCAACAACCTATTCATAGCCCCTTTAGAGTTTTAGGAGTTCCAAATTCAGAACCCTTAATCCAAGTTGGCAAAGTCTGGAACTACCTTGTCAATAGCTTTCTTTGTTTATTTACTGTAATAAAGCTTCCATATGAGCATTAAGACCCAGGAACTCTCAGCAAGAATTCAGCATACATATAATTCCTGAGCTCAGAACCAAAGACTAAGCCTATTGAGCCAGGACTGTCAAGATTTTATGTGATTTTTAAGTTTCTTCAGGTGAAATACAACTGTTAACTAGTGAATAATAGAAGAGCGGAGCCATAACCTAACTATTCCATATGTGGATTATTAAGGTTTGAGACACGGATCCATGGTTTACGAGGCAAGAGCTGGCACAACTCTTCTGATGGGTGATGTGTCTGTAATGCTAGGGAAATAGGGAATCAATCTCTTCAAATAGGAAGTAGTAGACTAAGGTTCATCCTATTTTATGGCACATAGAGCAGATCATTTCTCTGTCTTTATATACTTGACCTCACTCCAAATAAAGATTTCATGCAGGTCATATAAACATTAAAAAATCTAATTTTTTAAAAAATAAATATAGTGTTTAAGCCAGAGACCATTGAAAATAAAGTTGGGAAGAACACATGTTCTCTGAGGGCCCTGTTCCCTACTGCCTATCACAGTGCAGGTAGTAGATGCTCCAGATAAAGGCAGGATGACATCAGCACCCAGATAGCACATGTGATTGCTGGAAGACTGCAGCTCCTTGCTCTTCTCTGCCACCAAAGCCAAGAGATAATGTTTTCTTTACACATAGACAGGAACTTCCAGTTCCTGAAGGGAGTCACTGCTTTCCTCCTGCAGATCACCTAAAGGAGGCCCTGCACCCTTTGGTAACTAAGCTCCTATAATCAAGGACATGACACCAAGGTCAGAAAATTGCTTCTTAAAAAACTCCTTGGGGCAAGCTGAGTGCATCATATCAAAGCACACTTCTGTAAACCCGATTCCAAAAGGACCAAAGAAATGCCTGTTGATACACGCTCCTTGGTGGTTTGGCTTAATACTGATACAAAAGTTGCACATCTAGTGCAGGTGTTTGCAGACAAAGGTCGGCTATCTTTGCTTAGAAAGAGAATTCTTAGAACATGGTCACCTCATTTGTTTACATTGTCAGTGGCTGCTTTCAAAGGTTGAGTCATTACAACCACAACCTTTCAGTCCATAAAATCTAAAATGTTTATTATCTGGCCTTTTATGGAAAAAGGTTGCCCGACCTTAGTCTAATGGAATATATGGACTGCCATCATTAGTTCTCTAAAACTAAGCTGGGAAGCTCAGAGTTGCAGGCCACACTATAAAGCAGTATCTGCAGAACAGATGTATTGTCACATCAGGGCAGATGCATTTGAACTGAGGACAGCAGGCAGTGTTGAGGATCTCTGTCCCAGCCCAGCCGTGGATGTTTATCCTTTCACTCTGTGTAAATCCCCGAATAAACTTGTAGTTTAAAAAGCTTTGGGTAGGTGTTTAACTCTCCCAGTTAAATGTCTAGCCCATATTTCTGTCTTATACTATAGAATTAAACCCAAGCGACCGATGGACCTGAAGTTGTAGAATAAAGACCTTGTAGAGAAATGGAGTCCAACAGTCAGAGAAGAATGTAAACAGTTCTGACAAGAAGAACTTGAGGTGATTAATTAGATGTGTCACTAGAGCTCTATGATTTACTAAACATTGGTTGAACTTCACAGAGTCAAGGTAAACACAAACAAAGCGTGAAATCTTTGATATTTTTATAGCAGCCTGCATTAGTTAAGGTAACACACAAACCCCAATATCTCAGCAGTTTAACACATGAGAAGCTTATTTCTCACCTACAGTCCAATATAGATGTTCTTGGTCAACAAAGAGCTTTTCTATTTGTAGTGATTTAGGGACCAGGCTCCTTCCACAGCACAGAGGCGCATGAGTGAGAGGTTCCTTGGTTCAGGACTGGAAATGGCTCACATCCCTTGCACACATGACCACGCCTAATTGCAAGGGAGTCTGGAAAATGCAGCCTTGCTCTGAACCCAGACTGTAAGCCCAGCTTTTTCATACCTGTTGTCAAAATTTGAAACCTAAATCTAATTCTCTCTGCTGATCTAAAAGATGCAAGCAATTTTCCAGGAATTTAAATAGAGAAGTATCTATGGAAAGCAAACAAATATTATTAGAAGATGCAGGAATAAAGTTCTAATCTACTGACTCTGGATATTTTACCTAAAAATGTTGCCATGTGTATGCTGAATCCATCTCCCAGTTGGACAACTCAGAATATGCCTTCTTTCGTACTTTAACCTGGCATTGTATTTAGCTGCAGACTTTATCTCTTCTAGTGAATTCTAGTGATGCTGTTAGATATGCCGCTAGTGAATCAAAGTGAAAAACTGTGAGTCTGGACAATTAAGCCCGGAGGTCACTGCAACCATCTCTTTTCTGCTGTCCAAGACTTACAGACCCTGCCAGCTTAATAGAGATGCTCTTTGCTCTGGCTCTTGTGCTCTTTGTAATTAATCGATGTTTAATGCCTCAACAAGGTCCTTAAGCTGATTACTGCAGCCTTATCTGCTAGTGTCAGGATATCTGTTTATTTAAACTGAACAAAACACTCAGGCCTCTCTGATGGAAGGGCAAGGCCTGCTGTAAGGCCAAAGATGCATTAGGAAACAGGACACAAAAGTGTATCACTGTGGCATTGCCTGGATTCCTTTATATGGTGCTGGGTAGACCCTAGCACTCTGACATAAGACCTACACCAGCCTAACAACATTAAAACATTAAGTACACCACTCTAGCCTCTCTAACCTGAGATTTCTCTTTTCATAAGGACTCTATTGACCACTGAATTGTGGATTCACCTCCAAAAGGAAAGCAGGAGGCACCTCTGACCTGAGTCCACTCACTCACCTGTATCCTTATCTCCTATATCCTTTGCTTATTTATTATTTTAATTAATAAACCCTAGTGGCAATAATTTTAATTGAGTCTACTTTGTAATTCTCAACAACCTTCCAACCCAGCCCAAACTTTTTGGGGCTGGCCGCCCAGCTCAGGTTCCTTATATACTCAGCTCTAACATCTCTCACAAGCTCTTCTTCAACAATCCGCTAGATTTTTTCTCCTGGGATGTCCTCAACTGGTTGCACTCGGCAACTTCTACCACATGTTACTACCTTTTAGAACTTAATTAATGATGCTATCATTTTTCTAGTTACCTGATGTTAGAATAAGAGTCATGTGTTACTCCTCCCTGTCCTTGGTCCCCTTACATTCCAGCAACCACCCCGCTACACGCTCCCTCGGAGTGGCAAATTACAAACAGCCAAATTAACTAGAACTAAGTAGATTCAGAGTTCATCAGTGATGTTGGGTAACTCATAGCATGCAGAGAAGGGCCAGAGAATGAGATCAGAGAACAAGGAACAATGCTCCAAACTGTGCTGCAGCACCTACCTGTCCTAGCAGGACGCAACTGCCCCCATCTCAGGGCACAGTTACAACAGCTCACATCACAGGCACCAAAAATGCTGGACCCAGATGCTCTGTTCTCATAAAAGAACTGTTGCTCCCATGTGACCTCTCTGGGATACGGGCACAGATCATTCAGCTACTGCTTCTACTGCCACCACCAACCTTACCAGAAAGGATTCTGCACCATCCTCATCAATTCATATCACTAATGTTCAGTTTAATGTCTTGGGTGGGTGTATCTGATTTGTGGAGCTCAGTTTCTGTTTATGAGCTACAAAGAACATTAGAAACACAAGGAAAAAGGTTTAGTTGCTGGATGTTTAAGGCAGGTTCTAGGTTTTTATTCTATCCTCTCTTTGTCTTCTAAACCTCACTTTTATAGAAACCACTGTAGCAACTCAGTTTTGACCTATAAAATAGAAGCAGTGCTTTTTCTTCTGCATCTCTTCCTTTTTATCTGGATAGGAGGCTGGTTCTTAGTAGGGCCTTGGTCACATATATGTCATTCAGAGCCATCTTAGTTCTGAATAGCACAGAATCTAGTAACTGGGAGTGAGGATTATGAGTTAGGTCACTGAGGACCTGGAATCTGCTGGCCTTTAAAATGCTCTGGTGAGACATTTGGTTCCACTCATCAGCCACTGGACGCAGAATGCAGAGCAGGCAGCACCCAATACACCATTAGAACACATGAAGGGAGATGCTCCATAAAGTTGGCATCTGCTAACTCCTTAATGTTTTCAGCCATGTCCTAAAAGAGAGGAATAAACCAGAGTGCAGGTACCAGTCAGCAAAGACAGAATGAGGGAAATATCACTTGTTAAAGGAGGGGCTTTCTGCCCGAAGTCTGCCATCTAGCTCCATTAAGAGTCTCACAATGCCAAGTCCTGCATGTTTGAAAAAACCAAGTCTTCTACACCCTGAACTCTAATCGTTCATACGCACTGGCTGGAAAGAAGTAGGCCTCAGTATCAAATACGTTTGTGGCACCAAAGCTTCCTCAAGCATTACAAAAGATGGTATCACTGGAAGTGAGAAGGACCCTGGCTCCGTGGTTGCATTGTTAAGGTGCTACGCTTCCCTGCACCCCAGACATTCAGACTTCTTACTATATGAGGCAAACACGTTACTGATACAGAGCCAACAAGAAGGACAAATGTACATAAACCAACTTACAAATGATTCCTCGTGTACTGCATTTCATTCGGTTCCAGATACTTTGCCCTGGACTCTGGATCTCTGCAACGGACTTGGCAGTAACCATTCAATTCTCCTGCCCTCTTCTGTGGCCCATAAACTGCACAGTACTTATAGGTGTAGCAGATCCTCAGCTCCCTAGCACAACACCTGACACACCAGGAGTTCATCTGTACATGTTTGCCATAGATGGAACATGAAAAATAAAATATAGACTGGCCAAAGAACAAGAAAATTACATATGACCCCCTATATGAAAAGTCCAACTGTATGAAGCTCAATATTACCAAGTCTGGTAATATTTCTGGACTTTGGGTTTTTTTACTTTGGAATAATAATCTATTTACTGCCTAGTGATAGAACATATGTGTGAAAGTCCTTTCAAATTTATAAAATATTATAAAGAGTATTATTTTGGTTATCCTTGTAGAATTGTATAGAGAACCAAATTAGACTGGCACATAAAATAACAGTAATTGAGAGAACATTACCATCTACATAAATCCACTGATGGATAGATTATCCAGAAAGAATATGGAAAGGTATGAAAAACATAATCACCATTTAATTTACAATGTTAGGACATGACCAGAAGATAGTACTTCAGGAGTCAGAAATAACTATCTGCTACTTATTGTGTCATAACATAGTATTTACTCTGTAATTACACAGTCAATATTTACTTGGTGATTATATAGCTTTTCACATGGTTGCTTGAACCCAATAAAATAAAGGAAAAGTAGTTACCTTTATTTTCCCCCAGAGATAGATTGGACAAAGATAAACTTTCTTCAAGATCTTCCTTATTGGCTTGTTTAGCCCTGATAATTGCTAATATTTTGAATTCATATGTAGCTTTTGTGACATCAACTTTGATTTGTGAACTTCAGATTTCAATATCAACCCCCAAGACAAAGGTACCTTGTTCCCTTTTGCCTGAAATGCCTTCCAGTCTGCCTATACTCCCAATGCTCAGGGCAGTATTTTTCAAGACAAATAATATTGCTTGTACTTTTAAGCTTGTCATAACATGATTGAAGATAAAGACCAAATTATGCGAGGCTGCCTCCAAATCCCAAATCCCAAAATTCTGAAAAGACTACTAATATATATTCATGGTTCTCTAGAGCTGTCTTATAGATTGTGAGGGAAAATGCTTTAAAGTCTTCTGTTTTTTATTTTCCAGTTTTGTATTGTAAAACATGCTTTGTACATTCACTGGAGGTTTATGAAGGTATGTAGGGACCATTATTTACTTTCGGAACATGAAAAGGTCTACCTAGTAAAAAAAAAAAAAATCAAACTTGCTTCAGATAAACTCCTCAGTATCCCAAATGTTTCCCACCTGAAATGTGCCATCATTCCCAATTTATGGCAAATTTATTGTTTTGCAGGTACAGTGAAATTTACTGGTCTTATATTTAGAAAGTGATCCTTTCAATCTAAGGTATTTTAAGAATTCTAGAATTGAGGCAACTAAATTTGGATAAACAGAGTTGGAAGAAATCTATGCCAGGGGGAGAAGTTCAGACTAGAAGGAAAGAGAACACTGTAAAGCTTCTGAGCACATAAGAAAAACAGATAGGCTAAGAAGCCACTGAGACAACTTTAAATATACCAACATTCAAATCATAGGGGTGCCGGAAGGAGAAGAGAAAGAGCAAGAAATCGAAACTTAATTTGAAACAATAATGAAAGAAAACCTCCCTAATTTGGTGAAGGAAATAGACATGCAAGTCCAGGAAAAACAGGAAGTGCCAAACAAGATGAACCCAAAGAGGCCCACACCAAGACACTTCATAATTAAAATGCCAAAGGTTAAAGATAAAGGGAAAATCTTAAAAGCAGCAAAGGAAAAGCAGTTAGTTCCCTACAAAGGAGTTCCCATAAGACTGTCAGCTGGATTCTCAAAACAAACTTTGCAGGCTAGAGGGACTAGCAAGAAGTATTCAAAGTGATGAAAACCAAGGACCTACACAACCTAGATTACTCTGTCCAGCAAAGCTATCATTTAGAATTGAAGGGCAGATAAAGTGCTTCTCAGATAAGGTAAAGTTAAAGGAGTTCATCATCAGTAAGCTCTTACTATATGAAATGTTAAAGAGACGTATCTAAGAAAAAGAAGATCAAAACTATGAACAGTAAAATGGCAATAAATTTATAACTATCAACAATTGAATCTAAACAACAAACTAAGCAAACAAGCAGAACAGAAACAGAATCATAGTCAGTGAAGAACATTTGAAGGGTTATCAGATGGGAGAGGAAAGGGGAAATGGGGGAAAGGAGCAAGGATTAAGAAGTACAAATTGATAGGTACAAAATAGACAGGAATGTTAAGAACAATATAGGAAATAGTGTAGCCAAAGAACTTATATGCATGACCCATGGACATGAACTAAGAGGAGGATTGCTGGAGGGAAGGTGGTACCAGGTGGAGGGAGACAAAGAAAATAAATGGGCCAACTGTTATAGCATAATCAATAAAATATATTTTCAAAAACCCAGCTTTTATACTCAGTAGACTTGAATATGAAGAAAAAAACAGATTTAATTGCTTAAGTTTAATCTGGCACACTATTGGATATTGCTATACTTAATGAATCTAAATATTTCATGATCACCCTAATTACTTCTATTTATGAGATGGGTAGTTCCCATCTCATAAAAACCATTAAATCTTGATTGAGAAATACAACCTAATGTTATGTATGATGGCTTTCTTTGTTACTGAAATAAGAACAAATACCATATACACCACTCATGACAAATGACAGTATTTCCTCCTTACATAAAAAAGAGCAAATTGATATTAGTGTCAGAGCTATTTCT
The DNA here is from genome assembly GCA_004027475.1 of Anoura caudifer. Lineage (NCBI taxonomy): Eukaryota > Metazoa > Chordata > Mammalia > Chiroptera > Phyllostomidae > Anoura > Anoura caudifer. The sequence continues at coordinate 19,558 of PVKU01012463.1, forward strand.
ATTTTCGATGAGACTTACTGATGATATATAACTTAAAAGGCTGAAAAGTTGTTCCTAAACAAATACCCACCACCACAATAAACAGCAGAATTAAAGATATATGGTAGCAAGGTACAACCTGAGTCCCTGCAGTCCTTTCTCACTTACATTCCATATATCTTCAAAAAAGAAGGCCAAGTAAGAAAAGCTCTGTGTGTGCACATGCTCAGTGCTCGTGCACACATGCACAAACATGGGCATGCCTGTGGTAGGGGAAAGGAAGAAGGACAAGGGTAGAAAAGCATATGTAGTTGTGCGTATGAACTAGAGCATGAGGAAACAATTATATTTTTACAGAAATGTTAGAAAAGGAAGCATGATGATTTTCAGAACTTTTATTTTGTTAATAACTTTTACCATATACAAGTTTACTATCAGAGCAATCCATCAGATGACATACCAATTACCTAGCAGACTCTGCCATAGTAGACTCAATATTTATTATTTCATTCATTCACTCATTCGACAAATATTTCTTTCACAACTACTATGGACCAGGTACTGTCCTACTAAATGGAAATCTGAAATCTGAAAAACTTTGTGACTGGGAATTCTCAGAGAAGAAAAAGAAAATGTTAACAGACCTCAAATACAGATTTGCAAAAGGCCATAGAAGTTTATAAGTATTTTTCATCCCTGTATGTGATGAATGTCAAGTACTTAATGTTAAACTTTGACTCTGTGAAGGTATTTGTACACAGAGTTAAAGTTTCACAGCACAGACAAGGAGGATTCTAGAGCTCAGACTTGACCCAGTACTAGGGCAAGGAGTGTCTATTCTGCAGGAGAAGGCATTTAGTATGAAACCACTGAAAAGAGTTCTCAAGATCAATATCCATGGCCTTTTCTTGAAGTTCAGGTACTTTGGATTTCTGATTAAAATATCAATTTGCTTGTGGTAGCAGGTAACAGAAATGGATGTGTTGACTGGAAGTCCTCTTTACCAGAAATACCTCTCCCACCTAGTTATGAGGCACCTAAAACCTGAAATCATACTACAAGAGATTTTTTGCTTTGGGAGAGAAATCATCTCTTCAAGAATCCCTTGGACACTCCTAGTATGGTACTTCTTACACATAGCTTGTCTTTCTTTGAAAGATGTGAGCGTATTTTGCTTTCTACTCCATAACTCCAGCACCTAGCACATTGCCCAGCATTATATAGAAAGCACTCAGATATTTATATTGGGAATAAATAAATTTGCAGTTCCTAAGGGTGCCACTCTTTGCCACGTGGTAGGGAACTTCCCATAGATTGCCCAAACAATATGAATAATATAACCTGACACATCCCCATCCTAGTAGAGAGCTATGCAAATTCTTGCTAGCAGCACCAAACTGCTTTCAGGAAAGAGCATTAGATCTGTTCAGGCACTCAAAAAAAAATTGTCATTAAAGCCCTAGAATCTGACAATACAAAACATGAAAAATATTACCTTTTCCCAGAGAAGTCGAGTACAGGTATTATCAATCATCTATTTCCACTATAAAACAATCATCTGACTCACTGTGAACTTTCATGGGCCCCAGGAATTTTAGCTACCAAATGCATCCCAGATCACTAGATCAATTCACCCGTAAAATGAAATAGTTTGTTCAGAGGGCCTTCGTCAAGATTAAGAAAGAGTCAAAGAATTTCAAATATATCGTCCATCTCCTTGTTTTGTGAAAATTAGCGCATCTATTTAAAAGGGAATTTCTTGGTCTATACCCTAAAATCAGCTTTTAAAAAGTCATTATTCAGTTAAATCTAACAAATAAAAATTTTCCTATCAGGTGCCACACAAATCATACAACTAAGAGTCTCCATTTTAAATTATCTAACATAAAAGAGTTATTTTCTACTGTTGTGGGTGACAATTCAAGAAAACAGGAGTTTGAGAACTTCTAGTCTCAGAGAAAATAAGACAAATTGACAAGAAAGAGTTAAATAGGTAAAAAATATAAAAGAAGTATCAACAAAATATTGTATCAATCACATCTCTTCAGGATACTTCCTGACATTTTAAAAGATATTTAAGAAGAGAGGTGAGAATAATTATTTTGTTAAAAAGAAAATACAGGAATGGTAAAGGCTTAAAACAAGAGACAGCTCTGGCTGCCCCACTCCCTGCTCTCCCACCACAGGGCAGCAATTTTTCCATTCTTTGGGCTACACTGTAACTGACCTACCTATTTCTAAATAATAAGAATAGATTGTGTTCTGGTTTACCAACCTTAGACAATAATTCCCTTTGCAGTAAATGAGGATTGAACTCTATACCACTACCATATTTTCCTTTCCAAATTTTCCCTGATAGTTCTTTCATCACATTTTAAGTCAATCATCAGTGTTCACTGATGAGCAATATTAGAGGTATTGTGATTAAATTTCCTTTCTTGCACAATTTTATTTTTTTCTTAAGCACACAATTGTCTTGTTTTTTATTAACTTAGTTTTCAATGTCTGTCTCTAATCGTTTCCAAATATTCTAATTTATCAGAGAAAATGCCTCTTAATTTTGTTTCCCACATGGTTCTTTGTATACAGTTCATTCGGTCTTTCCTATTAGATTGCATAGCTATTCTATTCTCTCTCTTCCCAAATATTACCTTTCTGCTTCCAGGTCTCCCCTATCTTCCTCTGGGCTGCTGTGGTTACTCTCAAGAACTGCTGAACAGCTATCCTAGCACTTTCTTTTGTATATTCCTAAGCTCTTTCCACTGTTTCTTGTACCTCATGTCTTCTTTTTGGGTGAAGAATATCCTCCAGTACCTTTCAGAGATAGGGAGCCTCAGAATTACAGTTGTGGAGCCAGCATGTATGAGAATATCTTCATCCTACCCTCACACATAATTGATAGTTTGCTCCCACATGGAACTAAAGGTTGTAAATCAGCATCAGTACAATAATCAACAATCTTCCCGGGTTAAATTCCCTGTATTTAAAAGTCCTGGACTTGTTTCCATTTTCCAAGCTTGATTTCAACTAAGATCAATTCTATATACTTCTTTTTGGCTTTTCCCCAATGAAAAGTAATATTTTCATTGAAATCTCTCAATAAAAGCAGGAAATTTGGTACCTAGAAAACTGCCCAGCCTATACGGTGTACTCAAAAAATATGTGTATTTAAAATGAAGGAAGTGTTGAAGCATTTATCCACAGCAAGTCATTTGAATTATATACAATTACAAACATCATAACTGTGATAAAACTTAGAATTTTACAAGGATCCACAGAAGTTTTTAAAGTTTTATAAAAGATCCGGTGTAACCAGTATGAAATAATTAAAACCAAAATAAAAAATCAAATTAAAAAAATGAATGAATAAAAACAGGCAAAGGCTCAAATGACCTGTGTATAAATGAGCTAGTTTCTGAAGGTCATTTCATTCCATTAATTTGGGTACTGGCTTCAAGTTATTTTTTAAGGTTTATTTTATCTATAAAATACATGCTTTCATTAAATGCATCATTACTTTTATGACCCTTGTAATCAATCTCCTTTTACCCCTTCTAAACATGAGAAACAAATAAGACAGACACAAACATTTATATTGATGAGCTTTAAAAAATTTGTGGGAGGAGATGGCTTAAGGGAAAAAGGAATTAAAGATAGCTTTATGATAAAATCTACATTCAGGGCAGAACGTAAATGACTAAGGATTCTGAGAGTATTTCACAGCTCAGAAAAAAAAAACAATCTAAAGTAAAACGGACTCACAACAGGGCTTGCATAAAATAAAAACAGATGAATAATTAAGGCTTACTTCAAGACACTAAACCCTTTTCAAAAAGAAAATTATGATCATGGAGCTTTTCTTTCTCTTTAAGTGTAGGGATTTTCTAAAGCACTAAAACAGAGATTGTAATGCAAAGGCTAGCTAGTTGCACCTGGCTCAGTTGGCTGTTTTCTTTGGACCACACAAAGAGTTTCTTATTGCAATTTGTTGGGTTTTTAAATTTGAATTTGTTGCCAACTTTTAAAAAATCAGGCCATTTTGCATAACCATCTGGAATTCTGAGATCTGTCAAAAATTCCTGCAGTGTCACAGTCGACTCTACATGAGCAGTGGATGCCCCTTAGCCAGGCACAGGCTCTCTGGGAGGACCCATCACTTTCCAGGCCTTCTATTCACCCACCTTGCGCTTGGCTCACAAACGTTTGTATTTCTGCTCACTGCAGGGGGAAGGGATCTCATTTCATTTTCTGCTAATTTGAAATGTTTTCAGTTCCTACAATGGTATCCTTGGGTTGGAGACATAATGGTTAGCGTTTGTAAGCTCAGGTTGAAGAGTCAGCTGAGTAATGAACTTTCCAGTTTTAACTCTTTCCCCAAATGTAAGGCCTCCTCTAGCCACTTTGGCATGTGAGCAAGGAGCCTGCTGCAGCTCTGGGCCTCAGGCAGCAAAGAAAACCCTTACTCTGCATCACCAAGATGCATGTCCTGGATTCTCAGGGTCCTGGCTCTTTGTCAACTGTAAGAAAGCACTTCTGTATTTGCAGGGCACTACACAAGTAGCTTCTAGAGAAGGACTATGTTATCAGTTGTATGAATTTCATCAAATTTTCAAAGCAGCCCTGGCTGGTATGCCTCAGTGGATTGAGTGCCAGCCTGCAAACAAAAGGGTCTCCAGTTCGATTCCCATGACTGGCACATGACTGGGCACATGACTGGGTTTGTGGGCCAGGTCCCCAGTAGGGGGCGTATGAGAGGCAGGCACAGATTGATGTTTCTCTCCCTCTCTTTCTCCTTCCCTGCCTCTCTCTCTAAAAATAAATAAACTCTTTTTAAAAATGTTCAAAGCAAGTTGAAAATATTAAGTGTTACTAACTCTCTTTATCACATACCAACTGCCTTTAAAGAAAGAAGACATGCAATAGTTTTCTTTTCTGCTGAGAGTCACTGATTCTAGTATTCATTAGGACAAATCCTTGACATTTTGAACAAATCTTCTTCAAAGCTAAAGACTAATTCTCATAACAGCCCCATTTATTTCTGCATTAATTGGTAGGTATTTGACTTTAAAAATTGGCTTTGAAACCCATAGACATTGAATTTTTTAATGGCTTAATGGCATTAACGCCTATAACTTACAATCTCACAAGGCTTTTGTCTCCTGTGGTCTCATTTATACCTCCTTTGATTCTACAGTTTTATAATGATAAGCATTGTAAAAATGTCCAGGCAGCTAAAGAGATACTTCCTGAATCCATATCTAGGTGTAGAAGGGGAAGGATGCTGCCCATTAAAAAATGCAGCAGAGCTCACTACTGTTGATTTATAGCTGTGGAGAACATAACTTTTCTCATTTTCCTTATTCAATTTGGATAACAACCCAGTTGCTATGTGAAATAACCTGATTTTCCCCATTGATGTGCAATTCTCTAAAACCATCATTTGGCATACTGACTGATGATTGGATAAATTTGCTCAACTTTAACCATGAATCATTTAAATTGTCTTTTGCATAAAGGTTTACATTTACTTTGGAGCAGCCATTAGAGAATTATTTTAAGTACTCTTTTTTTTATATGGCATTGTCTCAATTTCTACATTGGACATATTTTTCCCTTTCAAGATTATTGATACCTTTAATTGTCTTTCTCTTTTTACTTTACTTGAGTGCAACAAAGCACACCTTCCAAACTGAAGAGATGGAAGTTAGGGAAAGGGGAGAGTATAGAAATGAAACTCATCTACTTCCCCTGCAAATCTGAGCTATAACATCTCCTCTGCAATAAAGCCACTTCCATCCAGGACCTGGACATACCATCTTCTAGGTTGTGGTTCAACAGACAAGATCAAGAATGAACTGGGCTTTTTATAAAATTGTAACTCCAACAACACCCAAAGCCTAGAAATCCATATACGAAGCACCAGAGGAAATCCTGACAATCAGCTTCTAATTTGCCAAGAAGTGTCTGGGTATCAATATTACACCAGAAGGAGTAGAGGGCAAGGTCCAACCTGAGGAAGATCGAGAAAGCCATGGGGCCAGATGCTCAATAGATATAAATCTACAGCAGAGGTCCTTCTCTGGAATCCTGTCTGCCAGAAAGTCCTCCCCAGTAATCACTTCTTTTAGTTAAACAGAGAAGCACATGCATTATCTCCAGGAGACTGCCATAAAACAAGGATATATTACCTGGAAAGGTAAGAAAAATGGCATTCTGTTAACTGCTTATGAATGATTTGGATGTTAAAGAGTGTCCAAGAAGTGGCCACTGATCACATATGGCTATTAAGTACTTAAAATGTGGTTGATCCAAACTGAGATGCACTATTAAGTGTAAATAACACTCTATATGTTAATATATATCGAAGAAGTAATATAAAAATGTCAGCCATTTTTATCATGTTATTATTACAATCAAAACATTTGGAATACTACCCTGGCTGGTGTGGCTCAGTGGATTGAGTGCCAGCTTGCAAATCAAAGGGTCATGTGTTTGATTCCCCATTAGGGGACATGCCTAGGTTCCAGGCCAGGTCCCCAGTAAGGGGCAGGTGAGAAACAACCACACTTTGATGTTTCTCTCTCTCTCTCTTTCTCCCTCCCTCCTCCTTTCTATAAAAAAAAAATTGGAATACTTTTTTCAGAGATATAGTTTCATGATTTTTGGCACCTACTTCACAGAATATCTCTTTCAGGAAAATTAATGTTGATAAAGTTCTCTGAGATATATAAATAATTAGGTTATCAGGTGCTCCCCATTTCTCCATATTAACTATCTGAATGTGATCCAGATATTCACCTACCAAATACTTAATATTCACCAAATACTTAATCACCCCAGATGTTCTTAGTACTGATACATCTGGACAAAGAGAGTGATATACACCAACAAAGCCTGGCCAAAGTATTCAGCTGGCAGTTGAAAGAAGATTTAAATAAGCATTCCAAACTCATAGACGCATCCTTATTTGTTAGCATTCTTCTAAATTAGCACTCTTGAGATTTGCCAATCATACATAAGAATTCTTTGGGTTTTTTGCCTTTTCAGAATGGCCGGTAAGTTGAATTTATTCCAGGCATCCATATGCTCAAAACATAGGGAAAAGAGGGAAAAAAAGGAACATTTTTCCAAAGGATTTTTATATTCTATTTCTAAATGAAACATTTTCTTATTATGGGACATTTTTCTATGTTTTCTCCTTTTGACTAGAAGAAAAAAGTTAATTTCTGAAATTTTTATTCTAGTAATGTTCATAGTAAAAGAAGGTGATATTAATTATGAAAAACAAAAATGCAATTATCTCTTTTTTAAGTCTCTTTCTTCAGAGAACTTGAATTCTAAATATAAAAATAGGACAAGTCAAAAATATTGTTTTAAACAAGAATAACTTGTCATAGTTACAAAGTAAGAGAAAATTTTCCCTAAGACAATTACTCCTTCAACTAGCCTTTTTCCAACCCTGTCCCCCACCGCTTCCCCAATTAATGCTTTCATAAATTCCTTTCTTCTTTCCCCATTCCCCCTTGCAAAGTCTCCAAGATCTCCTCCTGGCAACCCTGCATGTGTTACAGAAGTGAAGTCTGCCAAACTTTCTCCAAGGAGTGGTCCTAAACTCTTGTCTAAGAGGAATATTTTAGGAAAAGATGTGTCAAGTAGTCAGTTGGCTACAGCAAGAGCCTTCTGCAAGCCTGTCCTACTTCCCCAAATCATTCAATGTGCCCACATAATGATAACCCTAAGAACACAACACTCTGACATGTAGTCACATTTCATTCAATCAATTTCTTAAGGGTACATGATTATGACCATAATCACATAGTTAGAAGATGACATGAGCATTTATGAATTTGGATTGAATAATGATTTAATGCCAAAGACTTAGAGGACATAACTACAAGAGTTGCTGTACATAATCATTTCAAAAAACCCTGAAGGGGGATCCAAGATGGCAAGGAGTAAGTAGAAGCCACACTAACCTCCTCCCAGGACCAATCTGGAATTACAACTTAAATGTAGAGAAATCATCTGTAATAACCAGTGGAACAACTGCTGGAGAGAAGCCTTATAACCACACAGGTGGCAGAAACTGCTTCACCACAACGTGACTGGTACAGAGTACAGAGAAGATGTGACAGGGCTGGCTGGGCTCCCAAGGGTGACAGCTGAAGTGCTGGAGGGAAATTCAGCAGCCAGAGGGATCCTCCTGAGAAGTGTGGGGTCTAAACCCCAAGCTGGGCTCCCCAGCCTATAGCAACAGAATGGAGAAAGGAACTCAGATAACACCTAGCTGTGAAAAGTGGCAGGGTTTCTGCCTGCCAGGCAGAGACAGCTGGAGTCACAGAGAGCCTTTTAATGGGCCAATGCATAAAATTTCACTTGCAGCCACTTACCTTGGACTCTGGCAAAGGGAAGCAGCATGGACTAGAGATGCTGGAAGTGAGTCTGGGAATGGAGGCATTGAGGAGAGAACTGTAGAAGCAGCTACCAGGATCCCTGTGTAGTCATCTTCCCTTACTGCAGGAGCCATCTTGCTCAGGCAGACCACTTCCGTCCAAGTGGCATCAGCCTAAAGGGAAGCAATAGCCCCACCCCCAGGAGGGACCCTGCCCCGCCCTGTGGTGCTTAAGTCTGAGTGCTGATTACAGATTGACTAGATTAATAAACAGAAGGAGACAGCCACAGACGATGGGTCGCTGGTAGCCTCAAATAGGCTGTCTAGAGCCAGACTGAGACACCATCTGACATCATCACCAGGGCAGATCCAGAAAGAGAACACAGGGAAACAAATTCCACCATGGTTTTCTTCATGATTTGCACTATTTTCTCTTCTGTGTAGCTTTTTAACATTCATTTCTTGTCCTTCAAGTTTGTGCCTATTAAGTCACTAGTTTTTATCTTATAGTTTATTTCAAATCTCAGATTTTGCTCCTCCCTTTTATTACTCCATTTTACCTTCTTTCCTTTTCTTATTTTTGTTTTAAAATTTTATTTCTCTCTTGCTGCAACTTGTATCCATTCCACTCTCTTACTATTTCCCCCTGCTCCAGCCTCTCAAAACCTTTTTTTTCCTCATTACTCATCTCACATTCTTTTTCCTCTTCTTTAAATATCCTTATTCTCGCTCCACATTTATCCATCTTTGCTCATCTGTGTGGACATGGTGATGGTTGTTGCATTTCTCCAATTTTATTTCTAGATCTTCACTACTTTTGTATTTCAAATCTCAAATTTTACCATTCCCCTCTCCTACTACATTTTGTCTTCTTCCTGCCTTTTCTCCCTTTTTTTGTATTAAATTTTAATTTTTCCCTGTCTTAGCCTGGTTTTTATTCCTCACTCTTAGTGTTCCTTCTCCATCTATCATATCAAAATCACTTCTCTTTCCTCTACACATATCTTAAGCATTTCTTTCTTTTTTCTCCTCTTATTACCATCCCACCTATATTAATCTTTTCTCATTGTTATTCTTAGTGTTCTGGTGTGTCTTTTCCTCCAATTGGGCTCCTATTGTTTTTTCTTTTCTCACTACTTTTTTATCTTTATTTTTATTTTTTAAAACTAATACTATATGCTTCCCTTCTCATATTTCATTCTATCTTCTTCCCTTCCTTTTTTATTTACAATGTAAAGTTTTCTTTCTTTCTCTCTTTGACTTGTCCTTATTCCCTACTCTTATTATTGCTCCTCCATCTACCCTCTCAAAATCAATTTTCTTTCAGTTAGTCATCTCATATTCATTTTTTCTTTCTTATAATAGTTTTAATCTCTTTACACCTTTATTAATACTGGCTCATTTGCTGTTGATAGTGTGATTGTGCGTGGGGGTTAATTTTGCAGGTGTTGGGTTTTTTCCTGGGCTGTTTAGTTTTCTTCTGGCAGCACCTGTACAACAGCATACGAGATGTGGTGGGTGGAGTGACTCTCAGTCAGCCAACTAGAGGGAAGGACCCACCAAAGAATGACCCAATAAAAGCCAAAACCCAATTACAACCAGAGAGCCTACATAAAAATGACATAAAAGGCATCCCAAGATCATTAAGTTAAGGAGATCAAGGAGGCTGCACCACTGAATCCCACAAGTCTCCTACCACAGAAGGTTACATCACAAAGACAGGGAGTCAAAGGAGATCAATCTAAGAAACAGAAACAAACAAGAAGAGTGACCTAAAATGGGAAAACAAAGAACCCACAATCGAAAGGAAAGGAAGAATCCCCAGAAAGAGTGCTAAATGAAAGAGAGACAAGCAAACTACCAGATATTGAGTTCAAAATAATGGTTATAAAGAAGCTCAATGAGCTCAGTGAGAACTACAAAGAACTCCAGGGAAGCTACAAGGAACTTACTGCAAACTACACCAGCATGAAAAAGGACATAGAAACTATCAATCAGAGCCAGGAGGAAATGAAACATATAATATCTGAAATGAAGGACACAGTAGAAGGAATTAAAAGCAGGCTAGATGAAGCAGAGGATTGACTCAATGGGCTGAAGGACAAGGTAGAAAAAAATTCTAAACAGAACAACAAAACAAAAAAAGGCTCTAAAAGAATGAACAGGGTTTAAGGGAGCTTCAGGACAACCTGAAATGTAAAAATATCCATATAATAGGGATAGTAGAAGGAGAAGAAGGGGAGCAAAGGATAGAAAACCTATTTGAAAAATTTATAGCAGAAAATTTCCCTAATTTGATGAGAGAAAAAGTCATGCAAGACCAGGAAGCACAGAAGTTCCCAATCAAGAGAAACTCAAATAGGCCCATTCTGAGACATATCATAATTAAAATGGCTAAATTTAAAGACAAAGAGAGAATCTGAAGCAAGGGAGGAACAGCTAGTAACACACGAGAGAGCTTCAATAAGGCTATGATGATTACTCAAAAGAAACACTACAAGCCAGAAGGGAATGGTGAGAAATATTCCAAATAATAAATAGCAAAGGCCTGCAACCAAGAGTACTTTACCCAGAAAGGTTCTCATTTGAAGTAGAAGGCAAAATAAGGAGTTTCTCAGACAACAACAACAAAAAAGGTTAAAAGAATACATCTCCACCAAACCAGCATTGCAAGAAATGCTAAAGGGACTACTATAAGAAGATGAAGGGGTGGGAGGAGAGAAAGAGAGAGAGAGAACACAGGTACAGAGGGGAAAATGGCAATGAATAAGCAGCTATCAATAATAACCTTAAATGTAAATGGATTAAATACTCCAATCAAAAGACATAGGGTAGCTGAATGGATAATAAAACAGGACCTGTATATAAGCTGCATACAAGAGACTCAACTCAGAACAAAAAACCTACACAGGCTGAAAATGAAGGGATGGAAAAAATATTCCAAGTAAACAGACAAGAAAAATAAAAGCTGGGACAGCAATACTGATATTAGACAAAATAGATTTCAAAACAAAGACCATAAAAAGAGACACAGAAGGACACTCCATAATACTTAAGGGAAGAATCCCATCAAAAGAACATAAACATTGTAAACATATATGTACTCAACATAGGAGCATCTAAATATATAAGAAATATCTTGGAGGACTTCAAGAAAGATATAGATAGCAACTCATTCATAGTAGGGGATTTTAACACCCCACTGTCAACAATGGATAGATCTTCCAAAACAAGGAATCAACAAGGATATTGTGGCATTAGATCGAATGGAATTAATTGAGATCTACAGAACATTTCATCCCAAAGAAACAACATATAATTCTTTTCAAATGCACATGAAAATTTTCAAAGATTACACAATAAAACATAAAACAAGCCTCAACAAATTCAAGGAAACTGACATCATATCAAGCACTTTTCAAGTCATAATGGCTTGAAACTAGAAACCAGCTTCAAGAAAAAAACAAAAACATTCAAATTCATGGAGACTGAATAATGTGCTATTAAAAAATGAATGTGTTAATAATGAGATCAAGGAAGAAATCAGTAAGCTTCTGGAAACAAATGATAATGAACACAGAACAGCCCCAAACCTATGGGACACAGTGAAGGCAGTTCTGAGGGGAAAGTTCACAGCAATACAGGAATACCTAAAAAAGATACAAAATTTTCTAATAAACAATCTAACCCAACATCTACAAAAACTAGAGGAACAACAACAAATGAAACCCAGAGCAAGTAGAAGGAAGGAAATAACCAAGATCAGAGCAGAATTAAATGACATAAAGACTAAAAGCACAATTCTAAGGATCAATAAATCCAGGAGCTGGTTCTTTGAACAGATAAACAAAATCAACAAGCCTTTAACCAGACTCATCAAGAAAAAGGAGAGGGGCCCAAATAAATAAAATCAGAAACAAAAGAGGAGAAATACAACCAATGCTACAGAAATACAAAGAACTATAAGAAATTACTACAAACAATTACATGCCAAGAAATTTGACAACCTGGGTAAAATAGACAAATTTCTAGAAAGATGTAATCACCCAAAAGTGAATTAAGAAGCAGAAAGCCTGAATAGACTGATAACAACTAGTGAAACTGAAGCAGTAATATAAAAAATTTTTTTAAAAAACCCTCCTGGCACACATAAGCCCTGAACCAGATGGTTTCACAGGTAAATTTTACCCAACATTTAGGGAAGAGCTAAATGTTATCCTTTTCAAACTATTCCAAAAATTTCAAGAACAAGGAATACTCTGAAACTTATTTTATGAGGCCAATATTACCCTAATTCCAAAACTGGGTTAAGACACAACAAAGAAAGGAAACTACAGGCCCATATCGCTGATGAACATAGATGATAAAATCTTCAACAAAATATTGGCAAACCACATCCAGCAATACATTAAAAAGATCATACAACATGATCAAATGGGATTCATCTCAAGGATGCAAGGATGGTGTAATATTCATAAATCAGTAAACATAACACACTGTATAAACAAAAAAAAAAACAAAATGAAAGTAAAAAACCACATGATCCTATCAACAGATGCTGAAAATATATTTGATAAACTACAGCACTCATTTATGATAAAAGAAAAAACCTCAGCAAAGTAGGAATAGAGGGAGCATACCTCAACATAATAAAGACCACATACAAGAAACCTAAAGCCAACATCACACTCAAAGGTCAAAAACTGAAAGCTTTCCCAACTAAGATCAGGAACAAGACAAGGGTGTCCACTTTCACCACTTTTATTTAACACAACATTGGAAGTTCTAGCCACAACGATCGGACAATAAAAAGAAATAAAAAGCGAGACCCTATAAGATGGCGGTGCAGTAGGAAGGAGCATATTTCACTTCCCCCTACACACAGGAGATAATCCTGGCCAATTTACATCGGAACAGAGCAAACAGCCATCAGAAACACAGCATATTTGAAATCAGGAGATCAAAAATTGTAGTGGACATTCAAAAACCAGATGGTAAGGAGAGTACTTCAGAACAATAAGAGCCCAAGGGGCAGCATGGACACCAGGGTGGGGACTGAGGCCCTGGGCCGGCGCTCACCAGGCTCGCCACAAGATTAGGGAGGGAGCTGGGTCAACCGCTCCCTCCCCAGCCAAACAAAGTTTTAGCTGCACTGGGATAAACCCAGTTGCTTGAAATCTCACAGAGAGGAGTTGGGGTCTCAGTGGCAGACAAGTTGGGGGTGTGAACACCCACGCATATCCCGGGGAAGGACTGCATACCGGAGCTCGCCTGATTGTTGGCGGCCAGCGCCATTGGGACAGGCACACACCTGAGCTCCCGGGACCTTTGACTCCCGGCACCCGCGAGACAGCTGCAAGCCTGAGCTTGCGGGAGCCCTGTGCCCATGGGACCTTTGGCTCCTGGCACCATTGGGACAGCCATGCGCCTGAGCTCGTAGGGGAGCCCAGCGCCCGTGGGATGGCTGCTTGCCTGAGCTCGCAGGACCTTCGGCTTCCAGCACCATTGGGACAGGCGCGCGCCTGAGCTCTCATGACTGTCCGAGCCCGCCATCAGGGACGACTGCGCAAGAATTGGAGCCCATGTGTGACCGCAGGTAGCTGCGAGATCATAGGCACCTGTGTGCAACTGGGATAGGCACACGCTTCCTCAGAACGTACACCCGAGGCCCTGGGCAGAGAGGCCCAGGGCTAGTTCTGAGGACAGTAGGGCAAAGATAGCTGAGCGCTGAACAGTGAGAAAAGTGATACTTTCACCCCCTAGGCCATTGCAGCCAGCAAAGCCAAAAATACCAGCTCAGCAAGATTGAAAACAGCAAGAATTGTTGGGTTTTTTAATTTAATTTTTTCTTTTTTCTTGTTGTTTTCCTTTTTTTTCTTTTTTTCTCTTTTTAAATTTTAATTTTTTTCTATTATTTTTTCATTATTTTTATCTTTTTTTTACCCCTCAACACCCTTTCCTTCACGTATCTTCTTTCTTGACTTATTCCTTCTTCCTTTCTTTCCAATTTTATCTGTTCTTCCTTCCTCTTTTTTCTTTTCTTTTTCTTTCTTCTCTTCTTTCTTCTCTTTCCATTTTTTCCTCTTTTCTCTTTTTAAATACCCACGAGTAAGACAAAAACAAAACAAAACAAAACAACAACAAAAAACCAACCCTGGAACTGTGAAAAAACCAGAGATGGTCCCAAGGAGGGGGCATTTCAACACATAAGACAGTGGAACCTGTGAACACCAGGATACCCGAAGCAGACAGCACCACTGAATCTCACAGGTATTCTACCATAGAAGTTCACACCATAAACCCAGGGAGCCAGAACAGATCAATTTAAGAAGCTAAGGCTAATAAGAACCTCAAAAACAATGGGAAGACAAAGAAATAATCCCCAAATGAAAGGAAAGGAGGAAGCCCCAGAAAGAATGCTAAATGAAGCAGAGGCAGCTCAACTGTCAGATTTTGAGTTCAAAACAATGGTTGTCAGGAAGCTCCACGAGCTCTCAATGAGCTACCAGAAACTACAGGGAAGCTATGAGGAACTCACTGAAAACTATATCAACATGAAAAAGGAAATAGAACTATCAACAAGGGCCAAGAGGAAATGAAGAATACAATTTCTGAACTAAAGAACACAGTAGAAGGAATGAAAAACAGAATTGATGAAGCAGAAGATCAGATCAGCAAGTTGGAGGACAAAGTAGAAAAAAACATCCAGAAAGAGCAAGAAAAGGAAAAGAGGCTCAAAAAGAATGAAGAGGGATTAAGAGAAATGCAAGACAATATGAAATATAATAATATCTGTGTAATAGGGATACCAGAAGGAGAAGAAGAGCAAGGGATAGAAAACCTATTTGAAAAAGTAATGATGGAAAACTTCCCTAATTTGATGAGAGAAAAAGTCACACAAATCCAGGAAACACAGAGAGTCCCAATCAAGAGAAACCCAAAGAAGCCCACTTCAAGACACATCATAATTAAAATGGCAAAATTCCAAGACAAAGAGAGAATCTTAAAGGCAACAAGGGAGAAAAAGAAAGTAACATACAAGGGGGCTCCAATAAGGCTGGAAGCTGACTTCTCAATGGAAATGCTCCAAGCTAGAAGAGAATGGCAAGAGATATTCCAAGTAATGAGAACCAAAGGCCTGCAACCAAGACTACTTTACCCAGCAAGGCTTTCAATCAAGATAGAAGGCCAAATAAGGAGCTTCCCAGACAAAAGAAGTCTCAAAGAATACACCTCTACCAAACCAGTTCTGCAAGAGATG
>PVKU01012464.1:0-35187 GCA_004027475.1 Anoura caudifer
AAGAAATATTCCAAGTAATGAGAACCAAAGGCCTGCACCCAAGACTACTTTACCCAGCAAGGCTTTCAATCAAGATAGAAGGCCAAATAAGGAGCTGCCCAGACAAAAGAAGCTTAAAAGAATACACCTCCACCAAACCAGTTCTGCAAGAGATACTAAAGGGCCTGCTTTAAGGAAGGGAAGGAAAGAGAGAGAGAGAGGGGGGAACATAGGTACGAAAATGGCAATAAATCAGTACCTATCAATAATGACCTTACATGTAAATGGATTAAATGCTCCAATCAAAAGACATAGAATAGCTGAATGGATAAGAAAGCATGACCCACACATATGCTGCCTACAAGAGACCCACCTCAGGACAAAAGACCTACACAGACTCAAAGGGAAGGGCTGGAAACAAATTTTTCAAGCAAATGGACAGGAAGAAAAAGCCCGGGTAGCAATACTCATACCAGACAAAATAGACTTCAGAAGATGAGCCATAAAGAGAGACCCAGAAGGTCACTTCATAATACTCAAGGGAAGAATCCAGCAAGAAGACATAAGCATTGTAAATATATATGCACCCAACATAGGAGTTCCTAAATACATAAAAAAATCTTAGAGGACTTCAAGAAAGATATTGATGGCAATAAAATTATAGTAGGAGATTTTAATACATCATTGTCAAAAATGGACAGATCTTCCCCCCCAAAAAATCAACAAAGATATTGTGTCATTGAACAACATTCTGGATGAAATGGGATTAACTCATATATAGAGAGCCCTTCATCCCAAAGAAACTAAATACACATTCTTTTCTAATGTACATGGAACATTTTCAAAGATAGACCACATGATAGGACACAAAACAAGCCTCAACAAATTCAAGAAAATTGAAATCATACCAAGCATTTTCTCTGACCACAAGGGACTGAAACTAGAAACCAACCCTGATGGCAAAAACCCCAAAACACTCAAAATCATGGAGATTGAATAGCATGCTATTAAACAATGAATGGGTCAAGAATGAAATTATGGAAGAAATCAAAAAGTTTCTGGAAACAAATGAAAGTGAGCTCACAACAACCTAAAACTTATGGGACACAGCGAAGGCAGTCCTCAGAGGGAAATTCATAGCGATACAAGCCTACCTAAAAAAGATTGAAACATTTCAAACAAACAACTTAACCCTACACGTACAAGAACTTGAGGAACAACAACAGAGATAGCCCAGAGCAAGTAGAAGGAAGGAAACAACCAAGATCAGAGCAGAATTAAATGACATAGAGACTAAAAGTGCAATTCTAAGGATCAATGAATCCAGGAGCTGGTTCTTTGAAAAGATAAACAAAATTGACAAGCCTTTAAGCAGGCTCATCAAGAAAAAAAGTGAGGACCCAAATAAACACAATCAGAGTGAAAGAGGAGAGATTACACTGACACCACAGAAATACAAAGGATTGTAAGAAATTACTATGAAGAACTATAGGCCAAGAAATTTGAAAACCTAGGTGAAATGGACAAGTTTCTAGAAAAATATAATCTCCCAAAACTCAACAAGGAATAAGCAGAAAGGCTGAATAGACCAATAACAGCAGATGAAATAGAAGCTGTAATAAAAAAACTCCCAACACACAAAAGCCCGGGACCAGATGTTTTCACAGGAGAATTTTACAAAGCATTAAAGGAAGAGCTAACCCCTGTCATTCATAGACTATTCCAAAAAATCCAAGAAGATGGAAAACTCCCAAATTCTTTTTATGAAGCCAGCATCATCCTAATCCCCAAACCAGATAAAGACACAACAAAGAAAGAAAACTTTACGCCAATATCGCTGATGAACATAGATGCTAAAATTCTCAAGAAAATATTGGCAAACCGCATTCAACAATACATTAAAAAGATCATACACCTTGACCAAGTGGGATTCATCCCGGGGATTCAAGGATGGTTCAACATTCACAAATCAGTAAATGTAATACATCATATAAACAAAAGCAAAGACAAAAACCACATGATCTTATCAATGGAGGTGGAAAAAGCATTTGATAAGGTACAGCACCCATTTAGGATAAAAACACTGAGCAAAGTGGGAATAGAGGGAGCATTCCTCAACATAATCAAGGCCATATATGAGAGACCTACAGCCAACATCATACTCAATGGGCAAAAACTAAAATCTTTTCCACTAAGATCAGGAACAAGACAAGGGTGTCCAGTTTCATCACTTCTATTCAATATAGTATTGGAAGTACTGGCCACAGTGATTAGACAAGAAAAGGAAATAAAAGGCATCCAAATTGGAAAGGAGGAAACAAAACTATCAGTGTTTGCAGATGACATGATAGTGTATATAGAAAATCCTATAGACTCGGTCAAAAAGCTGCTCAACCTAATAAATGAATTTGGCCAAACAGCAGGCATGATACAAAGGCAATATCCAGAAATCAAAGGCATTTTTGTATACCAACAATGAAAGAGCAGAAGCAGAAGTCAAGGAAAAAATCCTATTCGATATAGCAAAAAGAAAAATAAAATGCCTAGGAATAAACCTAACCAAGGAAGTAAAGGATCTATACTCAGAAAACTACACAATACTGAAGAAAGAAATTAAGGAAGAAACAAACAAATGGAAACGTGTACCGTGTTCGTAGATTGGAAGAATTAACATCATCAAAATGTCCATACTACCCAAAGCAATTTATAGATTCAATGCAATACCTATCAAATTACCAATGGCATATTTCACAGATATAGAACAAACACTTCAAAAATTTATATGGAATCACAAACGACCTCAAATAGCAGCAGCAAATTTGAGAAAGAAGAGCAAAGTAGGAGGGATCACAATACCTGACACCAGACTGTATTACAAGGACACTGTAATCAAAACAGCCTGGTACTGGCACAAAAACAGGAACATGGAGCAGTGGAATAGAACAGAGAGCCCAGAAATAAACCCAATTCTCTATGGTCAATTAATATTCGACAAAGGAGGCAGCAACATAAAATGGAGTAAAAGTAACCTCTTCAACAAGTGGTGTTGGGAGAACTGGACAGCTACATGCAAAAAAATGAAACTCGAGCACCAACTTACACCATAGACAAAAATAAATTCAAGGTGGATAAAAGATTTAAATATAAGCTATGACACCATTAAAGTCCTAGAGGAGAACATAGGCAGGAAAATCTCAGATATTTCACATACCAACAGTTTTACTGATATGTCCCTTAAAGCAAGGGACATAAAGGAAAGAATAAACAAATGGGATCTCATCAAAATAAAAAGCTTGTGCACGGCTAAAGAAAACAGTATTAAAATAAAAGGAGAACCAACTGTATGGGAAAACATATTTGCCAATGATACCTCAGACAAGGTTTTAATCGCCAAAATATATAAAGAACTTACAGGACTCCACTCTAAGAAGACAAGCAACCCGATTAAAAAATGGGTGAAGGACATGAACAGACACTTCTCCTAGGAGGACATACAGAGGATCCAGAGACACATGAGAAGATGCTCAATATCGCTTGCTATCAGAGTGATGCAAATTAAAACCACCATGAGATACCACTTCACACCTGTCAGAATGGCCATCATAAATAAAGCAACAAACAACAAGTGTTGGAGAGGTTGTGGAGAAAAGGGGACCCTAGTGCACTGTTGGTGGGATTGCAGACTGGTACAGCCACTGTGGAAAACAGTATGGAATTTCCTTAGACAACTAAAAATGGATCTACCTTTTGACCCAGCAATTCCACTGCTAGGTTTATATCCTAAGAACCCTGAAACACCAATCCAAAAGAATCTATGCACCCCAATGTTCATAGGAGCACAATTTACAATAGCCAAGTGTTGGAAGCAACCTAGGTGCCCATCAGTAAATGAATGGATCAAGAAACTTTGGTACATTTACACAATGGAATTCTATGCAGCAGAAAGAAAGAAGGAGCTCCTACCCTTCGCGACAGTGTGCATGGAACTGGAGAGCATTATGCTAAGTGAAAGAAGCCAGGCAGTAAAGGACAAATACCATGTGATCTCACCTTTAACAGGAACCTAATCAAAAAACAAACAAACAAACAAACAAACAAGCACAATATAACCAAAGACACTGAAATTGAGAAGGGGTTGATAGTCACCAGAGGGGAGAGGGGAGGGAATTTCAGGGGGAAAGGGGAAGGGTTTGGAGCAACAAGTATAGGGGTCACATGGACAAAAACTAGTGGGGTTGGAAATGGGAGGGGGGTGGGGAGGGCTGGGGCAGTGGGCTGGCATTGGAGCAAAAGACAGAAAACTGTACAAGAACAACAATTAAAATAAATTTAAAAAAGAGAAAATATAAAAAAGATGTGGTTTGCATTACATGAACAAATCTTCTCAGCATATCCCTTAAGAAAAATTGTTAGTCCTAGCCTTGTAGCTAAAGCAAGATATTCTTTCTAAGATCGAAGGAGAAATATATTAGGCTCTGTAATGTTTGTGCCAAAGGTCAAGTTGCTACTAGCTGGCAAGAGAAGCCCTGTCCCTCATTCATGGGGGTGTACATTGGCTCACACTTTCTCTTCTAACAGGTTATGGGATTGACATGCACTTTATAACTTAATGTAAACTGGGGAGAATAGTTCATTAATTGGGATGGTGCAGGGTATGTAGGAAGATGAAGGTAGAGATTATCAGCAAGTCAAAATCTGGCTCATTTTGATGTCATTTACTCATCCTGTGTTTCAGCCACATTAGGCTACTTTACCATTCTATTTACCTTGTTTATTTTTTCTCCTCCTTACCTCAGTTTTATTCCATTGATACTCAACAAGATGCTGAAGTGGGCATTGATTTTTTTTTTTTTTTTGGTTTCTTTTGCTTGTTTGTTTTGTACCCATCTCTCTGCTTTATCTCGTACTGCCTTCTTCTGATAATAGTGCCCTGATTTCCTTTTTTGAGTAGCTATATCTCTCTCATTCTGTATAAATGCAGTTAGACTTTTAAGCAATCTTCCCTGCCTTCACTTATCCAATTAAAAGAAAAACATTAAACTAAGTGGCTTAAATAACAAATATTCATTTCTTACAGTTCTGGGCATTGAGAAATCCAACATCAAGGAGCTGGCAGATCAGGGGTTCAGTGGGGCACTCTTCCCAGTTTGTGGATGACTATCTTCTCCTTGTCTCCTCATATAGTTGGAAGAGAAAACCTCCCTCTAGTGTTTCTGCTTGTAAGGGTACATATCCCATTCATGAGAGTGCCACTCTCATGACCTAATTCTTAAAGGCCTCACCTCCTTGTACCATCACATTGGGGGTTAGGATTCCAGAATAAAACTTTTTAAGCAGCCACAAATAGTCCATAACAGTAGGTTTAGTCCTAATAAGGTCTTTACTAGATACAAATTCCTTGTTTCTATATATACTAATTTCCAAGTATACCTGACAGTTTTGGGATTGTTTTGGCAATCATACAACTGAAATATTTTATTAGTTGTTATAATTATAGACCACCAGTCAGTTATAGCCCATAAAAAATAAAACCATGGATACTCTCCCTTTGATTATGTTTATTTTTTAAAATTTTCTGAATTGTCCAGAAGGCTAAGATTATTGACATGAAATTGATTTCTTATATTGTCTTTGCCAAATAAGTAGTATAATAATCAAGCAAAATATTCTATAAGGAATTGGAAGAAGGGAATGATCTATCCATATGCCTTAAGATATGCCCGTAAGTGACTGCAAATTTATTTATGTAGGTTTATTGGATGGTGGGGACTTAGAGGGACAGACAGTAGAAAAGCACTATAAGCCTATGTTCCTTTTTCAAAAATAGTTTCCGCTCAGCTCACCTCAAAAGTGGAGAAGTAAATCACAGAAAAATTGATTGATTCTGTTATAATCCACAGTCACAAAGTTGGTGACAGACCTATGTAATCCAGTCTGTCAGAACAGTCTCCATTGCCTTTTTAGGTGGAAAATTGTGTCTTTGGTTTCTGATAATCTAGAGATCCATCTAATTTTTAGGCAGCTAGAGTACTGTACCAAATCACTGGATGAATTTGATCTGTAATAGTCATTACATAAATTATGAGCCAGTAAAATTGTGCTTCCCCTAATAATTTTAATGATGATAATTTTAAACACGAGCACACATATAAGACCAATGGTAACTCATTTCGGATGCCTTATTTGGTTAATTGCTTTTCCATAGCTAGACACATCTAGGTATATGAAATTTGTCTTTATTCCATATTTTACTCATAATATTAGAGAGTACAGTCAATACTTTTATCATGCTTTAATATCTTGGCATGTTGTTTTTCTTCAAAATTTTAGTATGATCACGTTTTGCAATAATAAAAGAGACAACAAACTATATTAAACCATTGCACATCATTAGGGGATTTAAAACTAGAGAGAATAATTGCTATTTCAGAACAAATGACAGAGATAAATGTAAACATTTGTAATATTCTCCAGTTCATATTGAAAATGTCTTTTTATAATTTTCTTTCCCCTACTTTTGCACAGATGGTATATTATTATTGTTTCATTTTTCATTGTTAGCCTTGATCTCAAAGTAAAAGTTAAAGTTATTCTTATAGTTATGATTATAGGCTCCCATAGAGAAGGGAAAGTAGGTATTTGCTATATGCCTGGCATTATCTGAAATTTTAAAATCAAGAAATGTAAATGATGGACACATAGGTAAAAACAAACTCAACTACATTTTCTATGTCTCTGGATTAAATGAGCAGTCCCTAACCTTTTTGGCACAAGGGTTGTTTTTGTGGAAGACTGTTTTTCCACAGACCAGGCAGGGGGGAGATTCAGGATGGGTTTCAGGATGATTCAAACATGTTACCTTTATTGTGCACTTTATTTCTGTTATTATTATATTGTAGTATATAATAAAATAATTATACAACTAACCATAAAGCAGAATTAGTGGGACACCTGAGCTTGTTTCCTGCAACTAGAGGGTCCCATCTGGGGGTGATGGGAGACAGTGACACCCAAAGTATGTTGCCTATGTCCAGTAATGTCTCTTTGGTTGCTGTCCCTGCAGAAAACCCTGCTTCACAAAGATAGGATGTTGGAAATGGAAGCAAGCTTTTCAGTGCTTCTGTGGCAATCTCAGGATATTCCACCTTGACTTTAACCCAGAATGTATGGAGATTTGAAGTTTCTCAAACATACTTTCAAGGCCACCGTCATTTGCAATCTCAAGCAGTTGATCCTCTTCCAGCACAGACAAAGTTAATTCACCTGGCTTATCCACAAATGCATTGCAAATCCATTTCTTCCCTGTTCAGGGGTCTATTGTGGTTGAGAAGTAATGCTCACACTTTTTTGAAAGATGAGATAGGTGATCATACACCAGCTGGGAGGAAGAAGATCCTGGCTCAGTCTCTTTCAGAATCTCTGCTAATGTTTGAAAGATGTCAAGAATCCCAATGTTCATTCATTAACCCAAAATTCCAGTTTGGTTTTGAATGTAGCCCCTTTGTCTGCTGCAATGAACCTGTACTTTAAGTAGGAATCTTGGTATTTTATTTCTTTTTTTAAATTTATTGATTTTTTAAAGATTTATTTATTTATCTTTAGAGGGGAAGGGAAGGAGAGAGGGAGAGAAATATCAATGTATGGTTGCCTCTCATGCGTCCCCTGCTGGGAACTGTCCTGCAACCCAGGCATGTGCCCTGACTGGGAATCGAACCGTGATACTCCGGTTCACAGGCCCATGCTCAATCCACTGAGCTACACCAGCCAGGGATGGAATCTTGGTATTTTATTTCAAATGCAGCTTTCTTTTTGTTGGCAGTCTTAGAGTCTTCTGCTGTCTCATCATTGAGTCTCTCTCCCTTTCAAAGAAGCTCTTCAATGACATTTGCTTTTTATTTATTCTGGTTAGGGTGAGTTTGTGGGCTTGCAAAAACTGGCTGAAGTAAGTGCACACTGGGGGAAAGAGGCATGGACTGAAGTGGTGAATAAAATAATGGGTGGGCCATGTGCAGAATAAAATGAGTGTCAGATTCCAACTAAAGCCTGCCACCAGATGCAGGTGTACAATTGAAGTACATCAACTCACTTGCCACTATAAATCCTGCCACCAGATGCAGCTTAATTGTCATTTATCACTCACTGATAAAATTTTGATATGAGTCTGCAAGCAGTTGAATTATTATGGTCTCTGTGCAGTCAAACCTCTCTGCTAATGACAATCTGGATTTGCAGCCAGTCCCCAGCACTAGCATCACCACCTCAGCTCCACCTCAGACCATCAGGCATGAGATTCTCATAAGGAGAGCACAACCTAGATCCCTCACATGCTCAGTTCACGAGAGGTTCACGCTCCTAAGGGAGTCTAATGCTGCATCTAATCTGATAGGATGTGGAGCTCAGGCAGTAATGCCAGCAAAGGTGAACCTCTATAAACACAGATGAACTTTTGCTCATTCATTCACCATTCACCTCCTGCTGGACATCCCAGTTTCTAATAGGCCACAGACCAAGTACCTGTCCAAAGGTTGGAGACCCCTGCTCTCCCCTAACTCCTAAGCATTAGATGGCTTTTGTAAAAAGCAGTATGTCACAACAAAGTCAGCATAATAAAAGAAAAAATGTGTGGCTAAAAAGGAATCAGATGCAAATTTCATCCATTTTCTTAAAAACCTGAGTATATAACAGTATAAGTTCAAAAGGGAAAAAGAAAAACAATTAGAATAGTTATGAATGATTTAAAAACATTGATGGTAAATAAACCTTAAAATTTTAAGGTTTCTGCAAAAAATTATGAAGGTCAAAGAAAGAAACTATTGTTCAACACATCTACATAATCTATTGGTTTACTGCTTTTTAAAATGTATTCCAAAGTTGAAGCCTAAATTTTAAAAATTGCAATGATAAAAATATTATAATTGTTATTTTTGGAAAATCCAATTTAAGAATTTACTGGCATTGATTTAAAAAAAAAACAAAAAAAAATAATTCTGGGAATATATCTGAAGAAACATAAAACACTAACTCAAAAGAATATATGAGGGAGACCCTCAAAATAGAATTTATATATAAAAAATTGTGTATTTAGCTCTGGCTGGTGTGACTCAGTGGACTGAGTGCCAGCCTGGGAACCCAAGAGTCATTTGTTCAATTCCCAGTCAAGGCACATGCCCAAGTTTCAGGCCAGATCCCCAGTAGGGGACATGTGAGAGGCAATGACACAGTGATGTTTCTCTTCCTCTCTTTTTCTCTCCCTTCTCCTCTCTCTAAAAATGAATAAATAAAATCTTTAAAAAATTGGGTATTTAGCCCTGGCTGGTATAGCTCAGTGGATTGAGCGTGGGCCTGTGAATCAAAGGATCACGGTTCGATTCCCAGTCAGGGCACATGCCTGGGTTGCAGGCCAGTTCCTGGCAAGGGATGCACGAGAGGCAACCATACATTGATATTTCTCTCCCTCTCTCTCTCTCCTTCCCTTCCCCTCTAAAGATAAATAAATAAAATGTTTAAAAAATTTGGGTATTTATTCTTACATATTTAAATTTTACTCTAAAAGTATTCTCCATTTGATGCAACATACATATCAAGACTGTTTTTCCACTGCTGAAACAGTTTTTGAACTCATTGATTTTGATGCCTTTTAGTGCTTTTGCCTTTTTTTGTTTCACCTCTTCCACACTAGAAAAAGTTTCCCTTTGAAGACTTTTTTCATCTGGGGAAACAAAAAAAAAAACATCACTTGGGGTGAGATCAGGTGAATAGGGAGGGTGGGGCATGAGGTTATGTCCTTTTTGGTCAAAAACAGCTTAATACTCAGCACAGTGTGGGCAGGTACACTTGTAAACCACCCATCATGAAATGGGTAAATGCCTTGAAAGTCTTCAAAAAGTACATTGAAGCCAAGCACAAACTCTCACAACAATGCCGGCTGGTACAGTGATACAGGTAGGTTCCCAGAACATTCACCTAGCAGAGAAATCCTGTACTACAAGGGGCCTTCCCTCCAGGAAATAATTTCAGGATTTTTTTTTTTCATTCTCCATGGTATGCACCTCTTTGTTCATTGCAGCATTATTTACAATAGCCAAGAAGCAGCCTGCATTTCCACCAGTAGATGAATGGGTAGAATGCTGTGGTACATTTACACAATAAAATCCTACTTGGCTGTTAAAATAGAAGAAAACCTTACCATTTGCGATCACATGGATAAACCTGGACAATATTATAAAGCTTATAAAGTGAAATAAGTCAGTCAAAGAAAGACAAGTAGCAAAGGATTTCACTCAAATGTGGAATCTAATGAGCAAAGTAAACTAATAAGCAAAATACTGACAGATTCACAGAGAACAGACTGACAGCTTTCGAAGGCATGGGGGAGCTGAGTGGGAGGTTAGAAGGACTGAGCAAAGAAGAGAAAAAACTCATGGACACAGACTACAGTGTGGTGATTGCCAGGGAGGAGTGGGGTGAAGGGAGGTGGAGGAGTCTATGGATGAGATAAATGGTGATAGAAGGGGACCTGACTTGGGGTGGTAAACACACAATAGAGTGTATAGATGATAAGTTGTAGAATTTTGGACCTGAAAACTGCATAATTTTGTTGACCAATTTCACCTCAATAAAGTAAATAAAAGGGAAAAATAAGAAATATGTAAAATAAAATATTAAAAAGCATAAAATAACCTGCACATAGTAGGTATGCCTTAAACACATTCATTTATAAAACTAAAAGTGAGCATATTTAAACAATAAATACTCAAGCTTATTTCATTTTATATTAACAAGCTACTATGCCCAAGTCAACAAAAAACTATAACTTAAAAGAGGTAATGTTTATTATGAATAAAATTGATGGGGTTCGGCAGTGTTAGTTTTGTAAACTGTTGCATTATTTCGTGTTTTGAGAAGTACAGAAAAAGGTCAGTCCTCTCATTTCAGTTTTTGCTAACCTGTTTCAACTTAAAACTACTAGATACCCTGGTACCGTAGTTGGTCTGCTCCAAACAAAATGGCTTCATTTTGAAAAGTATCAGAACATAGGCCATGTCCCCCAAATTGACTTAAACACACACACACACCCACACCAATGCTTTATTTGTGAGCCCATTTTACAATGATAATACAAAAACCATCCCCTAAAATTCTGAATAAAAAAAGAGACTGATGTATCTTCTGAAGGCTGTGTCACAATTAATCAGTAGTCATGAATTTATAACAATTCTAGGCACATGATATTGAATGGCTACAGGCTAACTTAAAATAATGAGAAATGTTTCCAAATATAGATTTGGAATATAGGATTTTTCTCCACAAAACTAATATGGCATGTCATAATTTTGTCTTTGGTCCACCTATTATAAGTTTTTAAAAATTAATTAGGCACCTGAAAAAAACATTATTCATGGTATGTTAGAAATACGAGTTGTTTTCTATTGCCATGTATCCTAATGCTTCCTGGAGGTGGGAGCAGGAGGATGATGGCTAAATTTCCAAATTAAGCTGACAGGTTCTAAAAATTCAAAACCCTTCTTTCACAAGGTACAATTCCAGATCCAACACCCTAGTGGCGAATCTTGCTGATATTGTCAAAGATTCCTCAGGGTAAGTGTGCATTAGAAGTGGGGAGAGATGGAATAGCCAGTTGGGAGGATGAATTCTCTATGCTGTTGTATAATGTAAGGAGCTATGGGACAATGAACAGCCTACTAATCTATCTCCTTACAGTTGTGCTCAGCCTAAACTCTCTTTTTTCTTTAGATATGCTTAGCTTTTAATTAATTCTGAGATTTTGGCCGCTTTGGTTTGTACTGCTATTATTCATTTGGTCTGATTTCACTATAAAATGGGATCTAATCTCTTTCCCTATTTGCCATTTTAGAAGCAAAAACAAAATCATTTTGAAATTTCCTTGGCATTATTAGAAGTACTTTATTATTCATAAAATTACCCCCAAAATAGGAAATGCATTTCCCCACAAAAATCTGTAAGCCCCCTGTCCCTTTACCTACACCATCCCTGCCCAATACATAGGACATATAGTATAGACAAAACGAAAGCTGGGGATAATAGTGGAAATTTGAAGTTTACAAAACATAGAAGGTATCTTCAGATACCAGAAGAAATCTAGATTTCTAGATTTCTATATAACTCTAATCTAGATTTCATATAACTCAGACATATCAGCCAAGGAGTAGGATGTGTGTTTGTGTGCATGCACACATTGGTGCATGTGTTAGGTTAGAAGTGGATGGACAATGAGAAAATAGGTGTTAGAGGTTATGAGGATGATGGTGGAGGAAGCACATAGGATCTCCTCATCATTCTTGTTCACCTAACTTTTACCGCTCTGACCCCTGAAAAATAAGGCCCTGATCTGATTCAGGAGAAAAATAAGAAAGAAAAAACTGGGTTTGAGGGGCTGAACCCTTTGGATGACTGAGACTGCAGTGGAAAGGGAAAGGATAGGAAAAAACATTCAAGCGCTGGAACCTGGAAGAGGAAGTTGTGTGTGCTGTCAAGTGGTCAAGTGTGCTGTGGCCCCAAGCAGCTGGAAGAGAAGGGTAGTATGTGCATCAAACTGGCTGTCAAGGACTGTGAAAGTGAGTGTATTACAATGGACTTTTACTGAATTAGAAAACTACTTCATCCAACTACAGTTTAGGGACTATTTATACACCTACCAGACATAGTGCTATAAATTAGTAAATTCAACTATCCATATTTGAATGCTATCAATTAAAATTTCCTAAAAATCTACTTTAAACATCTGAGGCTGTATCGCCTCTAGGAATGTAGGGAAGACATAGCCAAGAATGAGAAAGAAGAGTACACAATTAACTGAAGGCATTCTTAATTTCCTTTTGCCTCATGATTACATAAAAACCATGAGACAGAATTATAAACTGATAAAAGGGTATTTACAGGTTGCCATCTTAAAAAATCCTGGTTCATTCCTTAAACTGTTTGCAGTGAATGCCTACAGAAAATGTCTCTCTGAGGTAAACTCAATTTTTATTGAACCATTACTATTTGTTTTTAACAACAAAATGTTTATGAAAATGCCATGTGATTATTTACCAAAGAATATATTTTGCAATGAAGAAAAAATTATTGGCTGTAACCCTCATTGGAAATGAATTTTTACCAATTTTAGGTAAAAGACAATGGTAGAAAGAATAAGAAAAAAATCTACATGGGGGAAGGAGACATATACATATATACACACACATGCAAGGTTTGTCCAGAAAAAGTCCAGCCATTGTTAATACAAGGTGAACAGTTTGTGCTGCATCAGTGTAACTCAGCAGCCAAGGAGAGTGGACTGGAATGCACATTCATGAAGAATGATGACTCATTGTACTACTCAGTGGGGAGTTAGATGCTCTTGAGTGAGCATGTGTGGCCATCACATTCAAAATGACTGAGCAAGTAGAGCAACGAATCTGCATCAAATTTTGTGTTAAGCTTGAACATTCCTCCATAGAAACTATTTGGATTCAGAAGGCAGCAGATATGGGCAACTGGTGATTGGCAGCTTCATCAGGACAACACGCCCACTCATGCATCAAATCTGATGCAGAATTTTTTGGTAAAACATCAAATCACCACAGTGACCCAGTCCCCCTACAGCCCAGATTTGGTGACCTGCAACTTCTGGCCTTTCCTAAAACTAAAATAACCTTTGAAAGGGAAGAGATTTCAATTGTCAATGAGATTCAGGAAAATAGGACAGGACAGCTGATAGTAATTGGGAAAGCTTTATGAGATCCCAAGGTGCCTGCTTTGAAGGGAACTGAGGCATCATTGTCCTATGTACCATGTTTCTTATATCTTGTATGTTTTTCTTGGTATATAGTTCATAGATTTTCTTATAATCCTTTGTATTTCAGTGGTGGCAGTTGTTCCTTCATTTCTTTAATTTCTGAGTTTTGTGGGGTTTTTTTGTTTTTTTTTTTATGAGTCTGGTTAAAGGTTTGTCAATCTTGTTTATCTTTTCAAAGATTTAGATCTTGGTTTCATTGATCTTTTGTATTTTCAAATATATTTTATTGATTATGCTATTACAGTCATCCCATTTTCTCCCTTTGCTCCCTGTCCACCTGGAACCCCCTTTCCTCCAGCAATCCCCGACCTAACTTCATGTCTGTGGGTCATGCACATAAGTTCTTTAGCTTCTCCATTTCCTATACTATTCTTAACATCTTCCTATTTTGTACCCACCAATTATGCTTCATAACCCCTGCACCTTTTCCCCCATTCTCCCTCTTTTCCCTCCCAGCTGATAACCCTTCAAATGATCTCTGCATCTATGATTCTATTCCTGTTCTAGTTGTTTGCTTACTTTGTTTTTTTAGATTTGGTTGTTGATAGGTATGAATTTGGTGTCATTTTAATGTTCATAGTTTTGATTGTCTTCATTTTCTTAAATAAGTCCCTTTAACATTTCACGTAATAATGGCTTGGTGATGATGGACTCCTTTAGTTTTATCTTGTCTAGGAAGCACTTTATCTGCCCTTACATTCTAACTGATAGCTTTGCTGGATAGAATAATCTAGGTGGGAAGTCCTTGTTTTCATCACTTTAAATATTTCTTGCCAGTCTTTTCTTGACTGCAAAGTTTCTTTTGAAAAATCAGCTGATAGTCTTATGGGAACTCCCTTGTCAGTAACTCTCTTCTTTTTTTCTTGCTGCTTTTAAGATTCTCTCCTTTTCTTTAACTTTTGGCATTTTAATTATGCTGTATCTTTGTATGGTCTTCTTTGGGACCAACTTATTTGGGACTCTCTGTGCTTTCTGGACTTGTACATCTATTTCCTTCACCAAATTAGGAAAGTTTTCTTTCATTATTTTTCAAATATGTTTTCAAAATTTTTTGCTCTTTCTCTTCTCTTCTGGCATCCCTAAGATTTGAATATTTGTACATTTGGAGATGTCCTGAAAGTTTCTTATCCTTGTTTATTTTTTATTATTATTTTTTCTTTTTGCTGTTCTGGTTGAATGTTTATTTCTTCTTTATGTTCCAAATTGTTGATTTGAATCCTGGCTTCCTTCCTTTCACTGTTGGTTCCTTGTAGATTTTTCTTTATTTCACTTAGTGTAACCTTCATTTCTTCCTTTACATTGTTGCTGTACTCAGTGAGTTTTTTGAGCACCCTGATCATGTGTCTTGAACTCTGCATCTCATAGATAGGTTATCTCTGTTTCATTTAGTTCATTTTCTGAGGTTTTGATCTGTTCTTTTATTTGGTCCATATTTTTTTGTCTCCTCAATTTGGCAGTCTCCCTATGTTTATTTCTGTGTATTAGGTAGAGCTGCTTTGACTTCCTGTCTTAGTAGCCCAGCCTATTGAATTAAAGGCACCTATAAATTATGTGCGGCAGAGCCTTAGGTAACTGCCAGGGCAGGACAACTCCCTTCACTGCTTTGTGGCTCTGTGTGGGTGGAGGGCTCAGAAAACATCAGTGCTGCTGCCTGGCTTCTGGAGGTTTGCCCAGCACTTGCCTCATTTCCAGTTACATCACCCATTCCCTGTATGCTACCGGTGCACTTCCAGCTGTTGCCCTGGTGTTGAATCCAAAAGTGGGTGGGTTTGCATATGTTGTAAGACTGTGTGGGTCCTTTAAGTGGAGTCTCTTGAAAATCTGCCAGTTTTTTCTGCTGTTCTAAATGCCACTGGTTTTTACAGCTGGAAGTTATGG
This sequence comes from Anoura caudifer, assembly GCA_004027475.1. Lineage (NCBI taxonomy): Eukaryota > Metazoa > Chordata > Mammalia > Chiroptera > Phyllostomidae > Anoura > Anoura caudifer. The sequence continues at coordinate 15,677 of PVKU01012464.1, forward strand.
GGATTTATCTTCCCAGTGCTGGAACCCTGGGCTTCAAAGTTTGGCCTGGGGCTGGGATTGCTTGCTCCCAAGGTATCCCTCCCAATTTTTATGTACCACATGTGAATGTGGGACCACCCATTCCACTGCTGCCATCACCTCTCTGTGCGACATCACATCTACTTGCCTCTCTGCCCCCTCTCCACATGTCCATCTTCCTACCCATCTGGATGAATGTGGCTTCTTTAAATCCTTGCTTGTCAGACTTCCACAGAGTTTGATTTTCTGAAATTTCTTGGTGCTATTTTTTTTTTTTTTTTTGAGGTTTAGTTGTAATTCTCTGTGTGGATGGGTGAGGAGGTCAAGTGTGTTTATTTACACCTCCATCTTGACTGGAAGTCTTGTGTTTTCTTTCAAATTCTCTATGTCATTTATTTCCACTTTAATCTTCATTATTTACTTCCTTGTACTTACACTGGGCTTTGTTTGTTGTTTTTCTGGTTCTTTTAGGCATAAGGTCAGATTATTTATTTGAGATTTTTCTTGCATCTTGAGATAGGTTTATATGAATTTCCCTGTCAAGACTGATTTTGCTGTGTTGCATAGATTTTGGTTCACTGTGTGTTCATTTTCACTTGTTTCTGAGTAGCTCTTCATTTATTTCTTGATCTCATTCTTAACCCATTCATTTTTTAAGAACAAGTTCTTTCACCTCTAAGTGTTTGAGAGTTTCTCAATTATTTTTCTTTTGAAGATTTCTAGTTTCATAGCATTATGATCGGAGAAGATGCATGATATGATTTCAAACTTCTCAAACTTATTGAGACTTGTTTTGTGTCCTAATGTGTTCTATGCTAGAAAAATGTTTCATTTGCACTTGAACAGAATGTGTATTCTACTGCCTTGGGGTGGGATGTTCTGAAGATATCAGTTAAATATACCTGATCTAGTATCATTTGAGACTTCTATTTCCTTGTTGATTTTTTGCTTGGATGATCTATCCATTGATGTCAATGGTGCGTTAAAATCCTGTACTATTATTGTATTACTGTTGATATCTCCATGTTCATCAAGATTTGCTTTATATACTTAGGTGCTCCTATGTTGGGTGCATAAATGTTTACAAGTATTATATCGTCTTGTTGGCTTTCTCCCTTTATCACTATGTAGTGTCCTTTGCCTCTTGCTATAGCCTTTGTTTGAAATCTATTTTGCATGATATATGTATTACATCACCAGCTTTTTTGTTTGTTTGTTTCCATGTGCATTGAATATATTTTTTCCCTTCACTTTCAGTTTCTGTGCATCTTCTGTTCTGAGATGGGTCTCTTATAAATAGCACATATATGGGTCATATTTTCTTATCCATTCAGTACCCTGTGTCTTTTGAGTTGGAGCATTTAATCCACTAATTTTTAAAGTTATTATTGACAGGTACTTATTGCCGTTTTATCCTTTATATCTATGTTCTTCTTTATATGTTTCTTTTTCTGCTTTCTTCTTCTTAAAGCAGACTCTTTAACATTTCTTGCAGTACTGGTTTAGTGGTACTGAACTCCTTTAGCATTTTTTGTCTGGGAAGCTCTTTATTTTGCCTTCAATTTTAATGCTGGATAGAGTAGTCTTGGTCGTAGATTGTTGCTTTTCACCACTTTAACTATTTCATACCCATCCCTTCTGGCTTAAGTATTTCTGTTGAGAAATCAGCTGATAGCCTTTTTGGATTTGATTGGAGGTAATTAATTCTATTTCCCGATATGCTTTTTAGATTCTCTCTTTGTCTTTAACCTTTGGTGTTTTAATTGTGATGTATGCTGGTTTAATCTTGATTGGGACTCTGGCTTCCTGAACTTGTGTTGTTTTTTTCTTCTCCTGGTTATGGAAATTTTCAGCCATTGTTTCTTCAAAAACATTTTTTATTCCTTGCTCACTCTCTTTTCCTTCTGGTAACCCTATGATGCAAATGTGCAAATGTTGTTATGCTTGATGTTGTCCCAGAGTTTCCCTCAGACTCCTTTTTTTATTCTGATTCTCTATTTTTTTGTCATTCTGCTTGGGTGCTTACTATTACATTGTCCTCTAACTTGCTCACTTGATCCTCCATTCCATCTAACCTGCTGTTGATTCTTTCTAGTGTATTTTTCATTTCAGATATTGTTTTCTTCATTTGTGACTGGTTCTTTTAATGGTTTGCATGTCTTTTTTAGTGCTTACTATCTGTTTGTTTATGTACTCACTGAGATCATACATTCTTCCCCTGAGGTCCTTGAGTGTCCTTACAACCCTTGTTTTAAACTTTACATCTGGTATCTTGGTTGTTTTCATTTTATTTAATTATTTTTACAGTGATTTATCTTATTCTTTCATTTGGCACATATTTCTTTGTCTCCTCCTTTTGTTTGCCTTTTCGTGTTTGTCTATGTATATTAGCTAGATCTACTACAGTTCCTAAGCTTGTTATGAGAGATCTCTGATGTAGGTTCTTGTTGGTATTAATGGTACAGTTTTCTAGATCACCTGAGCTAGATGTTCCAGAAGTGATTCTTGCATGGGTTATATGCTCTCTCCCGTTGTAGTTTAGTCTTGAATACCATCAGTCCATTCTTTGGTAGTGTTAACCTTCAGAGTGGCTGACTAAGCCTCATTCACTGTTTATGAGTCTGTTCAGGGGCTGCCCTCTGAGGCACTATTATTTCTGGCAGGGTCTGGTGGCTCTGCCATTTGTGTGGCTAGTTGGCTTAAACTCAGATGTACTTTGAAGCCAACCACTGGTTGTGATGTTTCTGGATCCACTTGGCTGGAGTGCTGGTGCAGATTGATGTCAGACTTGTGTGTAACCAGCCTTTGGTTAATTGTCTGGAGCTACCATACAATTCATGGTTTGTGGCTATCTGTATTCCTGGACCTGGATATATGTGTGAGGGACCAGGCCGTGTATCAGAATCAGCTTCCTAAAGCTCTGAGTTGGAGGCAGATCAATAAAAGCCCAAGACTCCCTGAGGTCACCATCCACATATCCACTACTCCACTACTCCAACCATACCCACCCCCTCTATGGTTGCCTAGACTATGAGGAAAGGTTGTAGAGTGGTTCCATTCTGGCCACTTCCCAATGACCCTTGCACATAGCTTGAGTTCTGTAGGGCAGGGTGACTTGGTCAGGAGGATGGGGACACTGGGTTCCCTACTTAGGGGCAGTGTGGTCAGGTACTCAATGGGGAGAATGTGGCCACTATTCCAACCCAAACTATTCAGTATCTGCTGAGCCTCCAACTCTATCTCCCTCAGGAGGAACACACCACAGGATCAGGTTGTGTGCAACCAACTGTCCACACTGCAGGAGCAAGCTCAGTAAAGTCGGGTCACCAGGATTTGGGCAAACAGATCAAGAAGGTCTTTCACTGGGGGTGTCACAGACTGGGCCATGGAAAGCCAGAGAGCTGTATGCCTCCCCTTCATTTATCAGCTGTACTGTCACTACTCCTATGGAGCCACAAGCCAAAGGTCCCATCTTTGAGCTGTGCTACCTTCCCTTCATGAAACAGAGCCCCACAAGGTGGGGCAGACGTATCAGAATAGATCAAGGCAGTCTTCTATTGGGAAGACTGCTCTGTTAGAGAGGAGTGAGCTATAAACCTATCCCTAGCTCTGTAGCCACACTATCAGAGACCCTTACAGGAAGCTCTGAGGGAGTCACACTGATGGTCCCAACTCTGAACTCAGTTCCCTTCCTCCCACTAAACTGATCTCAGAGGGACAGGATCATCAGGTTTGGGAAAGCAGATTAAGGCAGCCCTCCGTTTGGAGGCAGCCCTATTTTGGGGGGTGGCCTTGGCCTGCAGGATGAAAACAAGCTGCATGCCTCTCCTTAGCTCTGCAGTCACATTGCCAAAGGCCCTGACAAGGGATTCTTCTTTTGGACATGGAACCTATAGAACCTGCAGTTGTAGGAGAAAGATTGGCTGCTATTCCAAATCCACACAATTCACTGACTGAGAGTCTGTCTATAGTTTCTACAGAAAAAAAGCACACCATAGGACCCTGTTGTGTACAACCAACAGTCCTCTGCCAGACACAAGATTGGCAGGGTGGTGTTGCTAATATTTGGAGGACTGGGTTACTGCATTCCCCCAGTCAATACAGTAAGGAGCGCCTGACCATGGGAGATGGTGCCTGACAGTGGTGTGAGATGTTGAATCAAAACTAGGACCCCAGTAGACAGCCCCCCAGATCTCTCTCCAAAGGCATGCCACCCAGATTTTGCCTTTATGATTCCTGTATTCCCTGAGTCACTATCTCTTGATACCAGAGTCCCAGATGAGTGAAAAAGAATGAGCTCCTGTGTGTCGGTGCTTTAGGAGAGCACCTGGAATTCTAGTAGGTTCCCTCCTCTTCTAATGGGTAGAGTTCCCACTGATTTTCACAGCCAGATGCTATGCAGGCTCCTCTCCCCAGCCCTTGTGCTCTGGTTGGGGGTTCCCAATGTAGGGTTAAGACCCCATATTCCTCAGGGGGGAGTTTTGCAGCCAAGATATCTCTCAGCTTGTCAGTTACCACACCTGGGTTCAGGGGCCAGCTTTCTCTGAGTCTCCACCCTTCATACAAGTCTCAGTTTAACTTCTTCTGTAATTCCTTGAATGTACTACTCTTGTTCAGCTGCCTTTCAGTTGGTCATTGAGGTTGACCACTCGATAATTTAGCTGTAAATTTGGTTTGGCACTGGGAGAAGGTGTATGTGGCTTTTACGTACTCCACAGCCATGCTGAATACTCTCCCAAACAATGATATTTATATCTCCCTTTTGCATATTATTTTTTACAAAGTAATATAGCTTTTCTTGTTGTTGATGAGTAAAACTTTTAAGGATAATATCTAATTGCTAACATTGGAAGAATGCTTGAAATTTTCATTACTCAAAAAAACTATCCATTGATCTGAGAATAATCTTGTTTTAATAAAATCTAAATTGTAGTTATTAATTTTTTAAGTAATAATATATTTGAAATAATACATTAGAAGAGAAGGCTGATTTTTATGAATGACTTATAATAGATGAGCTATATATTTGACAGAAAACACAATTTTAAATAAAACCCTTTCCATTGTGCAATCTTTATTTATTTATTTTTTTTTTTGTAGCTATCACTATACTTGATGACTTGAAATTTTTATTCTTTGGATTCTAACTTAAAACCATTTTTTACAGTGAGAGAAAATATCATTTGAGAAAAATTTTAATTCAAATATTTTAATGTAAAATATTAAATGTCAAGTCCAGAGTAGTAAAATTAGGTTATTGAAAATTTTGACTTTCAGTTAAAATGGCAGAGTATGTAATTGTTGTGCTTGCCTTCTCCTTCAGTCACAACAAAATTACAATTAAATTATAGCCTCCCTAAGACTAGCTGAACAGAGTCCTATACGGAAGAAAATACAGAAGAAGATAGTTGGGACTTCTAGTAGGGGCAGAGATGAGGAACAAGCAGGTTCAACACCTACATTGTAGATGATAAGAAATGAGAAAAATGTTTCTGATATACTAAGGAGGGAGGGGACCCAACCCCACACTGAGCTTCCAAGACCAGAATTCCATATGGGAAAGAGAAGTCCCTTCTTCTCCCCTCTACTGAGTGTGGGAGGTGGGGGTGGGTGGGGTGGGTGAAAGTGGTGGTGGGAAAATGGAGACAACTATACTTGCACAACAATAATAAATAAATAAATAAATAATAAATAATAAAGTTTCATTCATTCAATGTTAATTAACTACCTTAATGCTATTACCTTATGTTGTGCAGATTACTTATGTCAAAATTTTTAATATATATTACTGCATTTGTCTGACAGAAATGTAAATGGCAAATAAGGTAGTGGTTTAAATTACAAATGATTAAACTAGTTCAGAGATTAACTAACTGAGTTGGCTAAATTCATAAAACAGAGTTACAAGATTTACTCTGGTCTTTTGATTCTGTGCCAAGTAATTTCTCTGCTTGTCATGAAACAAGCAACAGGAAGGGGAGAGAAGGGTATGCAAAAAAGAGAGCATGTCCCTAGTAGAGATGTATCAGAATTACCTGGTAATCTTTCACAGGACACATGAAGCTCCCCATCAAACAACTCTGAGAATGAACCACTCCTGTTGAGGGGATTGTGTCATATTCTCCAAAATACTTAGAAAAAAGAAAGCCTTAAAGTCCTGCTTCCAGTTCAGGGTTCAGGCTAATAAGCAAAATGTTGAGATTAATTCTTGAAGAAACAAAGCATGAGTAAATAGGAACTGATGACCGAAATAAATTTGGATTTGGCCAAGAAAGAATCCAAGATTTCACCAAGATTTCATGCAGATTCATTGCTTAGTCATTTTGAATGCCATGGCCACACAGTACACGTGCTCACTCAATGGTGTCTACCATGCCCAATGACTAGTACACTAAGGTCATCATTGTCCTCCCATGCACATTCCAGTCCATTCTTCTTGGCTGCTGGGTTATATTGATGTCACACAAACCTTTTTCATTACATTAACATGGTATGACATTTTCCAGACAGACATCATACAATCGGTGTTTGCTCACTGACAAATTAAATGGATACAAATAAAAAGCATTTTCAGTAGAAACTATAAACCAGTAACAGCACTACATAAGAAGACCCCATTATGCCTCAAAATGGCCTAATTTTTCTGTTAAATGTTTAACAGGCTCCATGACTCATTTATATCAAGAGTGAGATAAATATCCATGATCATGAAGGGCAATTAGCAATTTTATAAATTATACCCATTCTCTCTCTTTCTCTCTCTCTCTGTCTTTCCTTTTAATCCTCATCTGAGGATATGCTTATTGATTTTAGAGAGAGAGAGGAAGGATAAGAGAGAGAGAGAGAGAGAGAGAGAAAGAGAGAAACATCGATCAGTTGCCTCCTGTGTGCACCCTGACGAGGGACTGACCCGCAACCTAGGTATGTGTCCTGACAAGGGCCTGAACATGAAGCCTTTAGGTGTACAAGACAATGCTCCAACCAACTGAGCTACATGGCTAGGACTGACCAATTTTTTATATTTTAGTTCCAAGGACAAACTGGTGGCATCTGGTTTACAACATTTGGCTTCCTGATGGAAAATGTATATTTAGTTTATTCTATTACTAATAAAAAACCTATAATCAAAGCTAATTTTTATTTAAAGTTTATTTGAAATTAAAGTACATGATGATTTGTGAGTACTGAGTTCTGTTTACTGTTGTGAGTATTATATGAGAATTAATTTAGATCTGTCATCCAAAATTTCATCTTTAGCAATCACTATTTAGAAAAGAATCATCAAATATAATATTAAAAATCCTTAGTATCTTCAAGTTATTCACACAAAGTATGAAGCTGTGTATAACAAGAATGTATAGGAAAATGGTGGCACTGACTTTTCTATTTTAGCCCTCAGCTGAAATGTATATAAGTAAAAATGAAGGCTATTGACCTACTGAATCACCATGAGGAAAAGTGGGTAAAATACAATTATTTTTAGTATGTAATTTTTCTTGCTTCAAAATAGTGTCTGCTAAACAAATATTCTCTATCATTCTCTTGGTTTCAATCAACATAAGAGTACAGGGCACATTACTCCTTCTGAAAATGGAACATCAAGCATAGATATAAAATTATGTCTTTGCCATAAATTAGTCTTAAATGTTAAATTTTTAAAATATAAAAAAATCTTGAAGTAGAAACAGTCCATTGCTAGCTTTTAGAGAATCTATTATTAAAATTAAGTCTGTAGCAAAAGAAAATTAGTCAAAGGAAAGAGTTTCCAAACAGAATATTTAACACTCAAAGTAGTAAACATATGGTCAAGAGTGTAGGAATTTCATAGATTATTTATTATTACATGTAGTCAATCAGGAAAGTAACTTTCTAAAATCTGGAATTAATACAACATTTGATACTTCTACATAAGGTAATTTACATACTTCTAGAGAACTTCTGAGTAGAATAGGTTATAGCTAGGTTGAGTTATTTTATTTACTGGGAAAGATTGTTTTCCAATAATGATGGGAGTAACTAATAGAAGATAGAAATTCCTTGAGTACACTACTCTCAAAAAGTTGTTTTATCAAAGATACTGAAAGCCAGATTTCTGAATCACAAGTCTAGGTTTAAAAGGTATGGTTGAAGGATGTTCTTAGATCTGTCCTACCTACAGAACACTTCTTTGCTTCCTCCCCAGTCTTTATTTCTGTATTGGTGAAAAAATCCTGGACACAGAACTTTTTCATATATTATCTACAATGACGATGCTCAGAAGGTGATAGATTTTAGGCAAATATGCTTCAAAATGTAACTTTATTTAATTCAAAGGAGGTATATAGTCTTATGTTTCCTAAAGATTTTACATTATTTCATCACCTAAGTGAAGGAAGTCTTTCTTTAACCTCAACTGAAATCATTTTAGTTTTGACATTTTTTGTTTTCTTTTATAATATGTATTGTAATTTTAATTAAAGATATTTTGGAATAAACATTGTGTGTGTGAGAGTGTGTATATGTATGTGATATGTAGTAAATTTGAATCTATACCTATGATTTAGTGATAGCATTTAAGTACCTTAATCAGACTCAATAATCCAGGGGAGATTACATGGAGATTTCAAATATTGTTTTAAAATTTACATTGGAGTGTTGCTAATTACCATAAGAAACATTACAATGAATTTGCAATGGTAAAATAAAGATTGTTTAGGATTATATTTGGTTAGAAAAACTGCAGTGGCTTCACTGTTATTATATGAACAGAATATGATAATTTGCCCAATAGCCTAAATGCTCTTGGGTCATCTAAATCTTTTCTATATATGTTTAATCCACTGATGGCGTGTGAACTGCTTGATACTGTTCAGAAACTGATAGTATAAACAATTGTAATAATTTTTTCAGATTTTTTGAGTTTTAAATTTAACAACAAATTAAAATACACCAGGGACTTGTATTTTTAAAACTTTTCTAGTAATTCACTTTTATTGTATTTTACTAAAAAGCATTTGTCTGAGACAGATTAATTAAATGACGCACTGAGACACACTATCCTAATTCCTGCTAGTCTTATGTCCATGTCCCCACCTTGAACTGAGATTGTTGGTCTTGCCATCATTATACTATTGAATACTGCAAGGTATGAATCTTTATGCATGATGCTATCACAGTGACTGAAGCCTGAGAAATTTGTATAACTGTCTGTTCCTTTCTTTTTTAATCCTTCCTTGATACTACTAAATGTTGATATGTTTGCTTGAATTTGACCTTTAGAGTATAACCTAATAACTTTCAAATTACATTTCAATGTAAAAACCCACCTGGTATCCAGGTTGTGGTTGAGCAGATATGCACTCTGCATTGTCCTCCATATAAACTCCAATATTTACTCCCCCCAAATGCCCAAGTATCTAAAAGGCCTAATTAGCTCAGGTCATTTTGCTACTTCTTTTCTTAGCTCAATGAACTTTCCCCTCAGATTTTCTATATTGAAGCCTATGTAATTTGTATTTCCTGCTTTTTCACTCCCTTGGGGGTACAGATTAGATTCATTATTATGAAAGCCAATATAATAATGTACAACTCTTGTGGAAAAGCAGAACTGTAACAGAAGGTATCAAACATATACAAAGAACTTTCTCAGGGAGTTCTAACTCTGTTTTACTCCCAGCTATCTCACTTGTCAATGAGCCAGAGCATGAACAAAATGGCAGCAAGCAAATGTGAACAATTCAATGCTGACCATAAACATAATAAAGAAACCACTCATCCTTGGCCTTGGTCATGGTAGAAGTCTGCTTTAGTAGTGCTTACAAATAAATACAAAGGATAACAATATGGCACTAACAGCTGGCAGCTTTCCTAGAATTAACTGCTTTCAAATCTTGTATAACTTCAAGAAAGGTGGATTTCTTAATAAAAAATTAGGGCTATCCCTAGCTGTCTAGGGCAGACTGGCAATTTGATTGATGCCCCAAATGTAAACTTTAATAGTTACCACTTACGTATTTAAAGTTCTGCAATTGCCCCTTCTAGGTTTATCACAAGAAAAATAATCACTTCTACAGATATTCTCAACACATGATAAACTAAAAAGCATGTAATTCTTTGTACAAAGTGTTTGTTTTGAAATATTTACTCTCCAAACATATGGCTAATTTTTAATTTTTATATTCTTGGTAAAAAGAAAGGAAGGAAGGAAAGGAGGGAGGGAGGAAGAGAAAAAGAGAAGAAAGAAAAGAAAGCAAGAAGAAGAAAAGAAGGAAGGAAGAAAAAAGGAAGGAAAGGAAGAAAAAAACAGAAAAGGTGATGCTGCTCTGGAATTTAAGGTGAATTATTGTTTGTTGTTCTACCATAAATTGAATTTTGCTTCATAAAATGTTTAGAATAAAAAGCAGTAAAAAATCTGCTGATGTTCTAATATAATTCATACTATATGGTGTGGTGTTGGCCCTTAAGCTTTTGGAAACAAAATAGAGTTTTATCAGGTAGATAATGTCAGGTTTTACCAACCTGCCATTAGTAAACACAGCTGCCTAATGTCACATAAACCTCTTTAAGATGACAACACTACAAAGTTGGTAAATTAAAATACAGTAAACCCTGTGAATCCCCTTTTATGTAATCTTTCTAAAATTATGTTCAATTTGAAACTCCAAATTGTTTCAATCAACATCATAAGGTACACAGGAATTAGGCTCAAAGATGGTTAATATATTAAAAGAATATAAAATAGGATATATATAAACATGGTCATAAAATCAGGTTTTCTGTTATTAGTAAAATTATTTTTTAATTAAAAACAGTTTTCCTACAATTAATAAGAATTTTTTGATTCAATCTAGATCCAGTTAGGTATTTTTCTAAACACAAATACATCTATAAAAAAGAATGTGATAGAAACCCAACTATAATTCTGTAAATTATATGAGAAAAATGCTTTACTTTAATATTGGCTTTAAGAAAACATTTGAATTTAAAACTTTGTTAAATAACTTTTGGTGTTAAGTCAGTAAGTGGAATAATTTCAAATCATTGTGATAGAAATACATGTTGTGACAATCCACGACATTTTATAACATGTAAATATGTGCAACACACTCACAGAAAAATCTGCAAATCAGAAAATGAATAGCCAGCTCATAAATGATTCATGCTTTATCAACTATTAAAAGCCACATTATAAAGTGTAAAAAACTAATGCTAAGATAAACTATATTAAATAAAATTCTACATGTATAAATCTCAGTTTACAAAAATTTTTATATGTACTATGTCACGTTTTCTTAAAAACAATCAAGGATAAGCAAAACAAAGAAAGTATCTTTATTCTTATCTGAGGAAGCCAATACTCAAGTAGGGTAATTGACTTGAGGAGTTTCGCACAGCTCCTATCAAGTGATGCTCTATTTGTTGGTTTTCTTGCATAATTCCTCTTCACATCACCACATGTCAGGCAGTGGTTATATTTCTTATGTGATTGTGAATTATGTATCCCAGTCCATGGCACATTACAAAATTAATTTAGACTATATAGATGAGAATGCCAGGATACTCTTCAAGGTGGCTGTGGAGATAGAGGGTAATTTTAGATGTCTCCTCTTTGTTTATAGCACACTAAGCATAGTTTAGGCAATTACCACTAGTTTAGGGATTCAAGCTCCCATCCCAGTAACATCACAAAGTGTATGGTAGATTTGCAACACATCTGTATTTTCAGGGATTTCATTCCCCCCTGGGGATTTTTAATGCACAAAACAAAATCTAATCCCGAGAAATGAAGGGAATAATAATGAGTGGATAAAAATACATGAACTGACAGTGAAAGAATGACAAACAAATCAGAGAACAAATGAAGTGACTGTCAGTGGTAAATTTTAACATTGATAAGCCCTTATCAAAAATCCAAATCTAAAGATTCACTTTTAACAAATGGAGCAAGTTCAGAAAGTCAGATATAAAAATTACAAGTTAATATTACATCTTGCTCACTTCTTGGACACTACGCCTACCTTTCATTCATTGCAGGTTAACACATAATCCAAGATAAATTTTTACAATTTGACATTTAAAGTTTTTTCTTGATGCTGGTCAGAGCTGGCAATCCAACCAATCATGATTTCCTGTCAGAATGACAGGAACAAGAAAAGTATCTTCTTCTCTCTCTCTTTATATCGGGAATAATATAATATCTAAAACTGCTTTCCCAAAGATAGTTCCACAAGATATTGATAATAAAAATGTTAAAAAAATATTGTTCTGGGGTCAAATCAATTTGGGAGTCATCAAACAATGCCAAATTTCAAAGTTCTCTTTATTGCAGAAATTATCATGGCCTTAATTATACCAGTGGTTACTAAACTCCTGTTTTTTGTAGAATATCTTGTAGGGATGTCTTCCAGGAGCACATAATGGAAAATGTTACCCTAAAGAAAAGGTATATTTATTCTTCCTGCCACACCCATAACCCAAGGCCTGGTATGTGGCCAATGCTGACATTGTATTGGTAGCCACGGTTCTCTGTATGTTCTAGGCTTCATGCGGTACTGTTTTTTTTTGAGACTATTGTCCCCTGAATGAGGATAGAATTTTATAGTTATTAATATATCAATGCTGATTCCCAGTTCCACTGACAGTTGGTTGTTTTTTTTTTTTAAAAAAAGCAACTGCAATACCAGTATTACAGTGAAAAAATATGATAACCAAAAAAACTCCACACATTGCATATGATTTGTTTATCTTTTAAAACTAAATTTTATACTCTGGTTTCTCTTTAGATCATATAAGTCTTTCACCTTTGAAAACTAAATTTAATCTATAGTTATACCCTCCTCTTTTTTCCTTCTAATATCTGTTGTTATTTTTTAAAGTACTTAAGATTTGTCCTTCAGAGTTTTCCACTGTCTGGACTTTTAGAGTAGCATCCTGTAAGATCATTTAATATGTTTGTTGTTCCTCACACTTTATATAAATTTGTTAATAAATCCGAAGACTTAAAATTATTCAGGTTTGATTTCTGCCACAAGACTACTTCATAGGTGGAGCTTTGTACTTCCATCAATAGTCATGTACTGTCCACTAAAATAAACAAGCATGCAAAATATAACCAGAACATTGAAATACAGAACTGACAGTGACCAGAGTGGAGGTGGGAGGGGATAACAGGGACAGGGGAAAGGGGAAATGTGGTCAAGGAACATGTGTAAAGGACACATGGACAAAGCCAAATGGGGGTAGGATTGAGGGTGAGAGGTGAGGTTTGCTGGGGTGGGGGGAGTTGTGGGGGAAAATGGAGACAACTGTACTTGAACAATAAAAATAATTTTAAAAAACATTTAGAAAAAGAGTTGTGTAATGTCTAGATATCTCGTTTTTGTCATGTTAACAATAGCCATGATGATCATTTTCTAGATCCACTATTTCATTCAAGGTTTGAAGACTATAGTGGCATTTTAATTTTTTCATTCTTTTATTATAAACTACAGTATTTTTACAAAGGGAAATATATCTCATCTACTACTTGGTTACAGTTTTCATGAGAATATCATATGAAATCCTGGCTTCCCCCCTTCCTCCATTTATTTGCCATTTTACAGAATACAGAGTTGGTTAACTAGCATCCTCTAAACAAGCCAGGAATTTCTTCTTTATTTATATTAAATATTATTTTATTTTTTTATTATGAAAAACTCATGGATACAAAAATGTTTGGTGTTTAATCCATTATTATTTTTACTGATGCTTAGATTGTACCATTTTATGGGCAACAGATAAGCATCATAACAGTTGGATTTTGAATCGTCCTGTCATGAGCCAGTAATTTTGATAGCTTACTTGTGAACTGGTAAGGTTTATTCTTCTATTACTGCCATTATCACACAAAAAGGGCAAAAACTAAGAGCACTTACGATCAGAAACTAGACAAGGCTATCCTTTTTTGCCACTCTTATTCAACATAGTACTGGAAGTTCTAGCCATAGTGATCAGACAAGAAAAAAAAAATAAAAAGCATCCCCTGGAAAAGAGGAATTAAAACTGTTGTTATTTTGACAGCATGATAGTGTACATAGAAAACCGTATAAACTCCACCAAAGAGCTACTTGATCTAATAAGTGAATTAGGCAAAGTAGTGAGATACAAAGTCAATATTCAGAAATTGGTGGCATTTTGTACACCAACAATGAACTACCAGAAAGAGAAACTAAGAAAGAAAACATTGACTATAGCAACAAAAACCCAAAAAGCACCTAGGAATAAATTTAACCAAGCAAGTGAAAGACTTGTACTCGGTAAACTGTAGAACACTGAGGAAAGAAATTGAGATAGATATAAATAAATGGAAGCATAAACCATGTTCATGGATTGGAAGAATTAACATCATTAAAATGTCCATACTACCCAAAGTAATCTACAGATTCAATTGCAATCCCTATTAAAATACCAATGACATATTTCACATCTCTAGAATAAATACTCCAAAAATTTATATGCAACTAAAGAAAAAAAGACCACAAATGGCCTCAGCAATTTTGAGGAAGAAAAACAAAGTAGAAGGGATCACAATACCTGATATAAAACTATATTACAAAACAGCCTGGTACTTGCATAAAAACAGACACATAGATAAATGGAACAGAATAGAGAACCCAGAAATAAACCTGTGTCTCTATGGTCAATTAATACTTGACAAAGGGGCACAAGCATACGATGGAGTAAAAGTAGCCTCTTCGATTAATGGTGTTGGGAGAACTGGACTGGTACATGCAAAAAAAAAAAAAAAGAAACTAGACCATCAACTTACACCATATGCCAGAATAAACTCAAAGTAGATGAAAGACTTAAATATAAGGTCTTGATGCCATAAAAATCCTAGCAGAAAACATTGGCAGTAAAATTTCAGATATCTCATGTAGCAATATTTTTGCCAATATATCTCCTAGGATAAGGGAAATAAAGGAAAAAATAAAAAAAATGGGACTACATCAAATCAAAAAGCTTCTGCACAGATAAAGAAACCATCATCACAATGAAAAGGGTAATGACTCTTTGGGAGAACATATTTGTCAATGATACATTGGACAAGGGTATGAGGTCCAAAATATATAAAGAAATGTATACGACTCAACAGCAGGGAGACAAACAATCCAATTAAAAATTGTACAAAGTACCTAAATGGACACTTCTATGAGAAGGACACAGACATGGCCCATAGACATATGGAAAAAATGCTCAACATCACTACCCATCAGAGAGATGCAAATTAAAATCACAATGGGTTATCACATAACACCTGCCAAAATGGCTATCATTAATAAATCAACAAACAAGGGCTGGCCAGGATGTAGAGAAAAGGGGATGCCAGTGAACTGTTGGTGGGAATGCAGACTGGTGCAGCTACTGTGGAAAACAGTATGAGATTTTCTCAAAAAATTAAAAATGGAACTACCTTTGACACAGCACTTCCACTGCTGGGAATATGCCCTAAGAATCCTAAAACACCAATTCAGAAGAACTTATGCACCCCTATGTTCATAGGAGCATTATTTACAATAGCCAAGATTTGGAAACAGCCTGTGTCCATCAATAAATAAATGGATTAAAAAAACCTGTGGTACACTTACTCAATGGAATACTGCACAGCAGAAAAAAAGAAAGAATTCCTATCTTTTGTGACAGCATAGATATAACTGGAGGTTATTTTAAGTGAAATAAGCCAAGTCAGTGAAAGATAAATACCATATTATCTCAAGACGAATCTCAGGAACGAAATACACTAATGAGAAAAATAGAACCGGAATCATAGAATCATGGAATAAAGTGACAGCAGTAAGAGTGGAGGAGGGAAATGGGGACTGTTTGAATGAGGATGAAGGGATTAGTCAAAGAACATGTATGGAGGACCCATGGACATGGACAATGGTGCAGGGACTGACTATGGCAGTGGCTGGCTAGAGAAGGGGTCAAGGGGGAAACACTGAGACAACTGTAACAACAGAAACAATAATAAAAATAAAAAAGTAAACATTGGAATTATTTGTAGTCTCTCTTCCTTTCTTAGACAAAAGGTAGTATTCATGCATTGTTTCCTCTATCTTGTTTTTTCACCAACATCATATCCATAATTGCATATAGAAAGATTTTTTCCTTTCCTTTTTTAATAGCTATATTGTATTTCACTGTGTTGATGGAAGATAATTTATTTAACTTATTCTTCATTGATTCCATTTTGAATTGTTTCAAGTATTTTTGAATTTGCAAAGCATGCTGCTGTGATGCAGCCTTGTCTACACTGGTTTTGAGATTCATCCATCATGGTGTGTGTCTGTCCAGTTTTTGTTTTTAATTGTTGTGAAGTACTTCATGGTTCATATAAGCAAATATATGTTATGAAATAACATGTGTTATAAGCAAATATAGATGTTATGAAAATGTAATTTGGCAGAAGATGATTACATATTAAAAACATCTTAGAAAAGAATTTCAGAGCTAATTAGCCTTAAGATAAAGTTTAATCAAATTCATTTAGTTTACACATTAAGGAAGTCCTAATATGTTCAAATGGGCAGAGCTGGTTTGGGCAGAGCTAGGATTGAACCAAGGCCTGATGACTCTAAGGCAGTCCTGTTCCCTGACTGTTTCACTGAGAGCACAGAGGCATGACCTATGCATTCACTGCATGAGAAACCATGTGTGTCAGGAGTAATAAAATAAATCAAGGATGTAAAGGTAGAGCACAGAGGCAGATGCATTAAAGATTTTCATTTGTAAAGATTTAAATAGTTGCCCTGACTGGTGCAGCTCAGTGGATTGGGTGTATTCTTGCAAACTGAAATGCCACTGGTTCACTTCCCAGTCAGAGCACATGCCTGAGTTGTGGGCCAGGTCCCTGGCTGGGGGTGTGCATGAAGCAACTGTTCAATGTTTCTCTTGACCATTGATATTTATTTCCCTCTTTCTCCTTCTCCTCCCCTCTAAAAATAAAATAAATAAAAATCCTCCTCTCTAAAAATAAATAAATAAAATCTTTTAAAAAAGGTTTAAATAGTTTATTTCATTTCTAAATGGAAAGTTTTTTCAATTAACTAAATTCTATTTCAATGTCTCATCATTATTTTTTAATTTAAAATATTTGGATCATTTCTTTTTGAAAGGTTATTGTTTTACCCAGAAATGTAGTTAAAGGCTCATTTTCCTTGACTCACACTATTTCACAGAAGCAAACAATGTATTTCTAATCTGAAATTTGGCAGCAGACTTCTTACATGCACTCTGGATTTATTTTAATATTCCTTTATTCAAGTTAGTTTTGCATTAAATAAATCTAGATTTTGAAAACTATTCCAAATTATATTTCTAAATGCTAGTAATACTTTGGATAAGAATGAGTCAAGTCACTGTCAAAACATGGCAATTACTGAGTTCCTATTTCATTTAGCTCCAATTATTTGGTATTTACTAGTTTTAATTTACTAATTGTTATCCACATTTATAATGAAAATCATCTAGATAAAATTAATTATTATGATAATGAATATAATATAATTATATTAAATGCATTTATATTTGAGTAATTATAAAGTTCATGTTGTCTTGGGCAATCTGTAATTATTACTACATTAATATAAAAATATTAACTAATTTTGAGGTTATCTCATCAGCCTAGAAATACTCCTTTTAATGGAACACGTATAACTAGATACAGCATAACATGGGACAAATAGATAAATCAAACATAACAGAGTTTAGAAACAAACTAATATACATGTTCACTTTTTTCTGACATATTGCCAAGGCAATTCAATAAGAAAAGAATATTCTTTCAATAACTATTGCTGAACATTTATGTGTAAAACAAAAACAAAATCCCAGCTTCTGAATTACATCATGGACAAATATTACTTTGAATCTCAGATCTAAATCTAAATATAGTCATTAAAAATCATAAAACTCCTAGAAGAAAATATGGGAGAAAATCTTCACATTATTGAGTAAACTAAAATTTCTTGGACACCAAAAATCATTAAGTATAAGAAATGAGAAATTAGATTTCACCAATATTAAAATCCCTTTGCTCTTCAAAAGGTGATATTAAGAAAACAAAAACAAGAAGGCATAGAGTGGGAGAAAATATTCATTTATTTATTTCTTGTTTGTATCTATAATACAGAAATAGTATTTGTGACACTAAAAAATCCCTAGATTTTAAAATTTAGCAAAAGATTTCAATAGGCACTTCACCAAAGAAGATAAATGAATAGCAATAAGCACATAAAAAGATGCTATACATCATAGGCCTTTAAGGAAATGCAAATTCAAACAACAATTAAATACTACTGCATACCCATCACAATGGTTAAAATTAAACAAACAGAAAAACAAAAACTGATAATGCAAAATTTTCTGAAGAATGTGGAACAAATGAAACTCTCATATATTATTGTTGTAAGTATAAAGTAGTATAACCACTTTTATGAAAATTTTTGATAGTTTCTTATAAATTTATACATGCATTTACTACATAAAACAACAATTCTACTTATTATTTACCCAAGAAAAATCAAGAAAACAGTGTTCATCAAATGACTTGTAGTTGAATGTTTATGGCAACCTTATTCATAATATTCTTTTTTTTATTTTTATTTTATTTATTTTTATTTTTTATTTTTTTCAATTACAGTTGACATTCAACATTATTTCAAGTGTACAGCATGGTGGTTAGACAATCATATACATTAAAAAGTGATCCCCCAATATTTCAAGTACCAACCTAGCACTATCTGTAGTTACTACAATATTATTGATTATATTCCCTATGCTGTGCTTTTATCCCCATGACTATTTTTTTAATTAAATTTTATTTTAATTGTTGTTCTTATACAGTTTTCTGTTTTCTACTCCCATCCCGTCCCTCCGCCCCAGCCCTCCCCAGCTCCCTTCCCTTTCCAACCCCCCCTAGCTTTTGTCCATATGTCTTTCATACTTTTTGCTCTAATCCCTTCCCCTTTTCCCTGGATATTCCTATCCCTCTCCTCTCTTGTTCTCAATTTCAGTGTCTTTGGTTATATTATGCTTGTTTGTTTGTTTTTTTGATTAGGTTCCAACAGAGGTGAGATCATATGGTATTTGTCTCTCACCTCCTGGCTTATTTCGCTTAGCATAATGCTCTCCAGTTCCATCCATGCTGTCGCGAAGGGTAGGAGCTCCTTCTTTCTTTCTGCTGCATAGAATTCCATTGTGTAAATGTACCATAGTTTCTTGATCATTCATTTACTGATGGGCACCTAGGTTGCTTCCAACACTTGGCTATTGCAAATTGTGCTGCTATGAACATTGGGGTGCATAGGATCCTTTGGGTTGGTGTTTCACGGTTTCCAGGATATAATCCTAGCAGTGGAATTGTTGGATCAAAAGGTAGGTCCATTTTTAGTTTTCTTAGAATATTCCATATTGCTTTCCATAGTGGCTGTACCAGTCTGCAGTCCCACCAACAGTGTACTAGGGTCCCCTTT
>PVKU01012465.1:0-35178 GCA_004027475.1 Anoura caudifer
TTTGTATTTCTGTGGTGTCAGTTGTAATCTCTCCTCTTTCATTTCTGATTGTGTTTATTTGGGTCCTCTCTCTTTTTTTCTTGATGAGCCTGCTTAAAGGCTTGTCAATTTTGTTTATCTTTTCAAAAAACCAGCTCCTGGATTCATTGATCCTTAGAATTGTGCTTTTAGTCTCTATGTCATTTAATTCTGCTCTGATCTTAGTTATTTTCTTCCTTCTACTAGCTCTGGGCTGTCTTTGCTGTTGATCCTCGAGTTCTTGTAGGTGTAGAGTTAAGTTGTTTGTTTGAATTGTTTCTATCTTTTTTAGGTAGGCCTTGTATCACTATGAACTTTCCTCTGAGGACGGCTTATGCTGTGTCTCATAAGTTTTGGGTTGTTGTAAGTTCATTTTCATTTGTTTCCAGAAACTTTTTGATTTCCTCCTTAATTTCGTTCTTGACCCATTCATTGTTTAATAGCATGCTATTCAATCCCCATGATTTTGAGGACTTTGTGTTTTTCCCCTTGGGGTTGGCTTCTAGTTTCAGTCCCTTGTGGTCGGTGAAAATGCTTGGTATGATTTCAATTTTCTTGAATTTGATGAGGTTAGTTTTATGACCTATCATGTGGTCTGTCTTTGAGAATGTTTCATATGCATTTGAATAGAATGTGTATTTAGTTTCTTTGGGATGAAGGGCTCTATATATATCAGTTAAGTCCATTTCATCTAGAGTGTCGTTCTATGCCACAATATCTTTGTTGATATTTTGTTTAGAAGATCTGTCCATTTTTGACAGTGGGGTGTTAAAATCCCCTACTATAATTGAGTTGCTGTCAATATCTTTCTTGAAGTCCTCTAAGATTTTCTTTATGTATTTAGGTGCTACTATGTTGGGTGCATATATATTTACAATGTTTATGTCATCTTGTTGGATTCTTCCCTTGAGTATTATGAAGTGATCTTCTGGGTCTCTCTTTATGGCTCTTATTTTGAAGTCTATTTTGTCTGATATGAGTATTGCTGCCCCGGCTTTTTTTTCCTGTCCATTTGCTTGGAAAATTTGTTTCCAGCCCTTCACTTTGAGTCTGTATAGGTCTTTTGTCCTGAGGTGGGTCTATTGTAGGCAGCATAGGTGTGGGTCATGCTTTCTTATCCATTCAGCTATTCTATGCCTTTTGATTGGAGCATTTAATCCATTTACGTTTAAAGTTATTATTGATAGGTACTTATTCATTGCCATTTTTGTACCTGTGTTCCTCTCCCTCTCTTTCTCCTTTCCTTCCTTTCCTTAAAGCAGGCCCTTTAGTATCTCTTTGCAGAGCTGGTTTGGTAGAGGTGTATTCTTTTAGACTTCTTTTGTCTGGGAAGCTCTTTATTTAGCCTTCTATCTTGATTGAAAGCCTTGGTGGTTTAAGTAGTCTTGGTTGCAGGCCTTTGGTTCTCATTACTTGGAATATTTCTTGCCATTCTCTTCTGACTTGGAGTGTTTCCATTGAGAAGTCAGATGCTAACCTAATCGGGGCTCCCTTGTATGTTACTTCCTTTCTCTCCCTTGCTGCCTTTAAGATTCTCTCTTTGTCTTGGAATTTTGCCATTTTAATTATG
Organism: Anoura caudifer; assembly: GCA_004027475.1. NCBI lineage: Eukaryota > Metazoa > Chordata > Mammalia > Chiroptera > Phyllostomidae > Anoura > Anoura caudifer. The sequence goes on from PVKU01012465.1 coordinate 1,589, forward strand.
ATGTATCTTGAAGTGGGCCTCTTTGGGTTCCTCTTGATTGGGACTCTCTGTGTTTCCTGGATTTGTGTGACTTTTTCTCTCATCAAATTAGGGAAGTTTTCCATCATTACTTTTTCAAATAGGTTTTCTATCCCTTGCTTTTCTTCTTCTCCCTCTGGTATCCCTATTATACAGATATTATTATGTTTCATATTGTCTTGTATTTCTCTTAATGCCTCATTTTTTCTGAGCATCTTTTCCTTTTCTTGCTTTTTCTGGATGCTTTTTTCTACTTGGTCCTCCAACTCGCTGATCCGATCTTCTGCTTCATCAATTCTGCTTTTCATTCCTTCCACTGTGTTCTTCAGTTCAGAAATTGTATTTCTCATTTCCTCTTGGCCCTTGTTGATAGTTTCTATTTCATTTTTCATGTTGATATAGTTTGCAGTGAGTTCCTCATAGCTTCCCTGTAGTTTCTGGTAGCTCATTGAGAGCTCTTGGAGCTTCCTGACAACCATTGCTTTGAACTCCAAATCTGATAGTTGAGTTGCCTCCATTTCATTTAGCATTCTTTCTGGTGCTTCTTCCTTTTCTTTCATTTTGGGATTGTTTCTTTGTCTTCCCATTGCTTGTGAGACTCTTCTTGTTAGCCTCAGCTTCTTAAATTGATTGTTCTGGTTCCCTGGGTTTATGATGTGAACTTCTGTGGTAGAATGCCTGTGAGATTCAGTGGTGCTATCTCCTTTGGGTATCCTGTTGTTCACGGCTTCCAGTGTCTCAGCTGTTGAAATGCCCCCTCTTTGGGACCAACTCTGGTCTTTCCACAGTTCCAGGGGTTTCTTTTTTTTGTTTTGTTTTATTTTGTTTTTGTCTCACTTGTATGTGTTTAAAAAGAGAAAAGAGAAGGAAAGGAAAAAAGAAAAGAAGAAAAAAGGAAATAAAAAATGAAAAGAGAATATTGAAAAGCAGAATGAAAAAGAAAAGAAGAAAAATAGAGAAAGGAAGAAGAGATAAGCTTGGAAAGAAAGGAAGAAGGAGTAAAACAAGAAAGAAGTAATGAGAAGCAAAAAGGAGTTGAGCCATAAAGAAGAGCAAAATAATAAAAAATTAATAATAAAAAAAGAGAAAAAGAAAAAAAACAGAAAAAAATTAAAAAACCGAAAAACACCAAAACCGCCAATTCTTGCTGTTATCAATCTTGCCAAGCTGGTTTTTCTGGCCTTGATGAGTGCAGTGGCTGAGGGGTGACCATATATTTTTTTCCTTGTTCAGCACTCAGTTTTCTTTGGCCTTCTGTCCTCAGAGCTAGCCCAGGTCTCTCCACACAGGGTCTCAGGTGTGTGTCCTGCAGAGGCAGGCGCCAACTGTGGTTGCCCATGTGCAAGTGCCGATGATCTTTCAGCTTTCCTTGCACAGGTGCCAACTGTCCTGCAAGCACGGCTCGACCCCCACGCAGGTTGCACACCTTTGTCTAAGATCTCCCAGCAGCCCACTCAGGTCTCCGATGGCGCGATGGCGCAATGGCGCGATGGTGCTGAGAGACTGTATCACTGCTCCCTGCTGGCGCGAGCATACACGCGGGGCCAAGAGACCGTAGAGGCACCCAGCGACTGCACCACGGGTCTCTCAGTGGCGCGCTGGTGCCAACGATCCCGTGCAGCTGTTTACAATGGTGTGTGGGTGTAAACAGAAGTGCGAGCTCCAACGCTCAGTCCTCCCAGGGCTACGAGATCTTAACTCCTCTCTGTGAGATTTCAAGCAACCAGGTTTATCCCGGTGCTGCCAAAACCTTGTGTGGCTGATCAGGGAGCAGTTGACCTGGCTCCCTCCCTCCCTCCCTAGAGTCTTATGGCCAGCACTGGCCCGGGATCTCAGCCCCCACCCTGGTCTCCGCGCTGCTGGAGTACTCTCCTTACCGTCTGGTTTTTCAGTGTCCACTTCAATTTTCGATCACCTGTTTCCAAATATGCTGTGTTTCTGGTATCTGTTTGCTGTGCTCCATTGAAAATTGGCACAGTTTATCACCTGTGTGAAGGGGGAGGAGGGATGTGCATCCTCTTACCATGCCACCATCTTCTCTCCCCTGAATTTTTAGATATAACACCAATTATTTATTTCATGGATCATGAATAAATAATTGATAAGGTGGATTTCCTTAAAATAAAAAAATCTTCTCCTTTGTAAAATACATTGTCAAGGGAATCAGAAGACAATCCACCAGAATAGGTGAAAATATTTGCAAAGATGCATCTGGTGGAGGAATTTATCCTAATTATACAAAGAATTCTTAAAATTCAACAATAGGAAAAACAACTCAATTCAAATGTGGGTCAAATATCTTTTTTTAGTTTCCTTTTTAAATTAAATTTATTGGGGTAACATTGGTCAATAACATTTTTATGCTTCAGATGTACAATTCTATAATACATCATCTGTATGTTGCATTGTATGCTCACCACCAAAATCTAGAGTCCCTCTGTCACCATATATTTGACCTCCTTTACCCTCTTCATTCTTCCTCCAATCCTCTTCCCCTATGGTAATCACCATACTGTTGTCTGTGCCTGTTAGTTTGTTCATTTGTTGCTTTCTGTTTTATATCCCATATATGAGTGAAATCATATGGCTCATGTCCTTAGCATGATACTCTCAAGATCTATCCATGTTGTTGCACATGGCAATATTTCATCCTTTTATGGCTGAGTAGTACTCCATTTTATATACATATCATATCTTTATCCAAGCATCCATCGAAGGACACTTATATTATTTCTATGTCTTGGCTACCATGAATAATGCTGCAATGAACATAGTGGTACATATATTTTTATGAGTGTTTTAAAACATTGGGCCAAGAATCCTAACAGACATCTCACCAAAGAAGATGTACAGATACTAAATAAGCATATGAAAATTTGTTCCATATCATGTGTCCTCAGGGAAATGCAAATTAAGACAGCACTATGACTCCACTTACATATCAGAATGGCCAAAATCCAGAACATTGACAACATCATATGCTAACAAGCATGTGGGTCTACAAGAACTCTCATTCAATGCTGGTGGGAATGAAAAATGGTACAGGCACTTAGCAATAAATTTTGGCAGTTTCTTACAAAACTATACATACTATTAACCAAATGATTCAGCAAGTTCACTCCTTGGTATTTACCTAAAGCACTTGAAAACTTATGTTCACACAAAAAAATGCACATATATGTTTATAGTAGCTTTTTTCATAATTGCCAAAAACCTGGAAGTAACCAAGATTCTTTTCAGTAGGTAAGTTGATAAAATGTGGTACAACTAGATAATGGAATATTATTCATCACTAAAAAGAAAGGAATAATCAATCCATGAAAAGACATGGAGGTAACTTTAATGCATGTGAATAAATGAAAGTAGCCAATCTGAAGAGACTACATAGTGTTTAATTCCAACTATAATTACATTCTTGAGAAAGCAAAACTATAGATTAGTAAAAAGATCAGTGGTTGCCAGTGTGCAAGTTTGGGATGAATAGGCAGAGCACAGAGAATATTTAAGGCAATAAAACCACTCTTTATGATACTATAATGATAAATACATGTCATACACATTTGTCAAATTCATAGAACATGCAATACCAAAAATGAAAACTAAGATATACTATGGACTTGGGGGATTATGATGTACTTATGTAGGTTCATCAACTGTAACAAATGTACCACTCTGGTGGGGGATGTAAGTTATGGGGAGGCTGTGCATATGTGGCTATTGTAAGACAAGGAGTATATGGGAAATATCTGTGCTTTCCTCTCAATTTTGCTGTTATCTAAAACTTCTCTAAAAATGGAAATCTTTTTTAAAAATAGCATAAAACAGTATTTATAAAATTGATAATAGCAGCACAAGCAGAGGGACAGGAAAGAAGCCAAAACTGAACAAGAAAATGACACTAGAGAGTAACTCCATATACAGAAAAAAATGTTGGAAATGATAAATGAGAACATTAATACAAGATCATTAAATATTTTTTCTTCTATTTTGTTTTAGCCTGTTTAAAAGATACTAGATTAGGGAACAATCATAATACTGTATTATTAGGTTTGCAAAATATAAAATATATATTTTAACATTTAAATAAACAGGAATTCTAGGCTGGTTTAACATTCATAAATCAATATAACACACTATATTAGTAGAGAAGAGGGCAAAAACATATGATCATCTCAATAGGTGAAGTAAAAGCATATGAGTACTTAAAAATCTGGGAAAAACTCATGATAAAAAACCCTCAACAAACTACAAGAATAAGATCATTTATTCAACATGATGAAGAGCATTTATTAAAAACCCACAGCTAACATCATAATAGTGAAAGTCTATTTGCTTCCCTCATAATATCAAACAAGAAAAGGGTGTCCACTATTGCCACTTGTATTTAGCATTGCCCTGGAAGTTCTAGCCAAAGTAATCAGGCAAGAAAATAAATAAGAAGCATCCAGATTGGAAAAGAAGAGGCAAAACAGTTTGTATTTGTGGATAACATGGTCTTGTACATAGAAAATTCTAAGGAATCCTCTAAAAAAATTATAAGTAGTAAATGAGTTAAGCAAGGTGACAAAATGCAAGGTTTATGAACAAAAATCAATTGTATTTCTACATACTAGTAATGAACACTCCAAAAATAAAATGAAGAAAACATTTGTACTTATAATAGCATCAAAAAGAATAAAAAACTTATAAACAACCAAAGAAGTATAAAATTTATACATTGAAAACTACAAAATATTGGCCAAAAAATTTAAAAAGACCTAAACAGAAACACATCCCAATTTTATGGATCAGAAGGTCAAAATTGGCACTCTTGCAAACATGGTGCTGTGAGCAGTACCCAGTGTGCCAGCCAGGCCCTGCAGCTTGCCCACTGTGTGGGTGCCCACTGCACTCTGACTGCCAGCTGCCCTGGGGCCTGAGGGAGAGGGCCTTCTGGATGCTGCACATCAGCTCCAATATGCTCTCCTTGTGTAAGTTCACAGAAAAACATGAATGGATAACAGCAGAAAATGGTATTGGAACAGTGGGACTCAATCAGTTTTGCACAGGAAGTTTTGGAAGATGTTGTTTACTATAGTTTTCCTGAAATTGGGCAAAATTGAACAAATGAGGTGAGGTTGGTGCTTTGGAAAGTGCAAAAGCTGCTAGGAAACTCTTTTCTCCTCTAACAGGAAAAGTAACCAAAATTAATGAAACGCTTGCAGAAAATCCAGGACTTGTCAACAAATCTTGTTATAAAGATGGTTGGCTGATGAACCCTTCAGAACTAGATGAACTAATGAATGAAGAAGCATATGAGAAATACATAAAATCTACTAAGGAGTAAAAACAGACCCCGTCAATAAAGTAGTATGAAACAAACAAACAAACAAACAGAAAGAAACATCAATGTCATCAAAAATAGCAACAATTCAGTTTGGTTCATAGATCCTAAGCAAACTATGTCAAAATCTCAGATTATTTTTTTTTAGGAATTGAATAGTTGATGTCAAAATTCATGTAAAAATTAAAAGGACACAAAGTATTGAAAACAGTTTTAATAAACAAGAGGAAAGTTAGAGGACTTACTGATTTTAAAACTTACTACAAAATTACTATAATCAAAGCATTGTGGTACCTACATAACAACAGGCATTTAGATCACTGGAATGGATTTGAAACACACAAATAAACTCTTACATTTATGGTGAATTGATTTTTTGACCAACGAACTAAATTGATGCAGAAAGAGGATTGACAAAATTCAACAAAATTTCATGATAAAAAACACTGAATAAACTAAGAATAAAAGGGAACTTCCTCAGCCTGATAATGGGCATTTGTGAAAAACCCATAAATAACATTATACCTAACTGTGAAAGACTGAGTTTTTCCTTATTCAAGAACAAGACAAAGGTGTTTACTCTCATCACTTCTATTCAACATTTTTCTAGAAGTTCTAGCCAGAACAATTAGACAAGAAAAAGAAATAAAGGTCATTCATCACAGATGACATGATTTTATACATAGAAAATAAGAAGGAATAAAAATATCTATTAGAGATGGTAAACAAAATCAGCATATTTGCAGGATACAATATCAATATTTAAAAAATATATTGTATTTCTACACACAAACAATAAAGAGTGCACAAATGAGTTAAGAAAATCCATTTTGAATACCATCAAAAAGATGCAGATTCCTCAAGTTCCAGCCAAGATGGAGGTATAGGTAGAAATGCTTCATTTCCTCACATAACTGAAAGAAGGATAACAACCAACTTACAAACAATAAACAATCAGAAGTGCCAGAAAATCAAAGTGCATTGAACCAGAAGTGTCAGAAGTGCCAGAAAATCAAACCAACAACCAAAAAGTTAAAGAAATATTCACCCAGATTGGTAGGAGGAGTGGAGATGGAAGATTGGCAGCTGAGCAGAGAGGATGATCGGCAAGGCAGCAGACCTTGAAGGCAAGGTGGGGCTGGCTGAACAGGAAACTAAAGACTCAAAGCTAGGACTTCTGGCCAAGATGGAGGCATAGGTAGATACACTGTGCCTCCTTGCACAACCAAAAGAAGGACACCAATAAATTTAAAAACAAAAAACAACCAGAACTGAGATAAAATTAAACTGAATGGAAGTCCAACAACCAAGGAGTTAAAGAAATATTCATCCAGACTGGTAGAGGAGTGGAGACAGGCAGCTGGGCATAGAGGACTCAAGGCAAGTCAGCAGCTGGAGGACCTGAGTGGGCAAGACAGCTGCTGGCAGGCCAGGGGGTCCTACATTTGTGTATGGAAAAACTGGGAGGAAAAACTGGAGAGTAAGACAGACCATGCAACCCAGGGTTTGAGAGCAGGGAAATAAAGCCTCATAGGGTTGCAGTGGTGGGAGAAATTCCCAGCCTCACAGGAGAGTCCATTGGAGAGACCCACAGTGTCCTAGAACATACACAAATCCACCCACCTGGGAATCAGCACCAGAAGGGCCCAATTTGCTTGTGGGTAGTTGAAGAAGGGACTGAAAGCCCGCTGAGAGCCAAGCAAGTGGCATTGTTCCCTCTCACACCCCTCCCCCACATATAGCATGACAAAGCATTGACATGGGTTGCCGCACCCTGGCAAATACCTAAGGCTCTGCCCCTTACAATGTAATAGGTGAGCTGAGACAAAAAAAAAAGGCCCAAATGAAAGAACAAATCAAAGTTCCAGAAAAAATACAACTAAATGATAAAGAGATAGCCAACTTATCAGAGACAGAGTTCAAAACACTGGTAATCAGGATGCTCACAGAAATGGTTGAATATGGTTGCAAACTGGAAGAAAAAATTAAGGCTATGAAAAGTGAAATAAATGAAAATGTACAGGGAACCAACAGTGATGGGAAGGAAACTGGGACTCAAATCAACGGTTTGGAGCACAGTGAAGAAATAAACATTCAACCAGAACAGAATGAAGAAACAAGAATTTTTTAAAAAATGAGGTGAGGCTGAGGAACCTGCAGGAGAACTTTAAACGTTCCAACATCCAAATCATAGGGGTGCCAGAAGGAGAAGAGGAAAAGCAAGAAATTGAAAACTTATTTTAAAAAGTAATGAAGGAGAACTTCCCCAATCTGGCAAAGCAAATATACTACAAGGAAGTCCAGAAAGCTCAGAGAGTCCCAAATAAGTTGGACCCAAGGAAGCACTCACCAAGGCACATCATAATTAAGTTGCCAAAGATTAAAGAGGAGAGAATGTTAAAAGCAGCAAGAGAAAAGAAGACAGTTACCTACAAAGGAGTTCCCATAAGACTAGCAGCTGATTTCTCAAAAGAAACCTTGCAGGCAAGAAGGGGCTGGAAATAAGTATTCCAGGTTATGAAAGGCAAGGACCTACATCCAAGATGACTTTATCTAGCAAAGCTTTTATTTAGAATGTAAGGGCAGATAAAGTGCTTCCCAGATAAATTCAAGTTAAAGGAGTTCATCATCACCCAGCCCTTATTATATGAAATATTAAAGGGACTTATCTAAGAAATAGAAGATAAAAATATGAACAGTAAAATGACAGCAAACTCACAACTATTAACAAGTGAACCTAAAAAATCAAAAACAAACTAAGCAAACATCTAGAACAGGAACAGAACCACAGAAATGGCGATCACATGGAGGGTTTTCAGTGGGGAGGGGGAGAGAAAGAATGGGGGAAAAAGGTACAGGGAATAAGAAGCATAAGTAGTAGGCATAAAATAGATGGGTAGAGTTTAAGCATGGTGTAGGAAACAGAACTCAAATAACTTATATGTACAACCCATGGACATGAACTAAAGGAGGGGGATGCTAAAGGGTGGGGCATGCATGGTGGAGGGAGGATAAAGGGGAGAAAATTTGGGAAAACTGTAATAGCATAATCAATAAAATATAGTTAAAAAAAGAATACTTAGGAATAAATTTAACCAAGGAGGTGCAACACTTGTACACTGAAAACTATTCTGAATTGTTGGAAAAAATTTAAGGAAATGCTAGGTAAATTGAAAGACATTCCATGTTCATGGACTGGAAGACTTAATACTGTTAAGATGGTAATACTTTGTAAGGTGAGCTACAGATTCAGTGCAATCCTGCTCAAAATCGCAATGGGCTATTTTTTTTTTTTTACAGAAATAGACAAACTGAATATTTATTTCATTTATTCATATTCCTTTAATGGTAATTCTAAAATTGATGTTAAATTGCATGTACCTTGTTTAGCCAAAATGATACTGAAAAATAACAAAGTCTGAGGACTCACATCTCTTAAGTTCAAACTTGGTATAAAGGTACAATAATCAAAACAATATGGTACTGGCCGAAGGAAATATATTTATATAAATGGAATAGAGGTGAGAGTCCAGAAGCAAACTCATATATCTATGGTCAGTTACCATATGACCCAGCAATTGTATTCTTACATATGTACCCAAAAGAAATGAAAACATTTGTCCACACAAAATGAGCAAAATGTGATATAGCCATACAATGGCATACTGTTCAGCAATAAGGAAAATTGAAGTACAATACTGATACATCCCACAACATGGATGAACCTTGAAAACAGTATGCTAGGTAAAAGAAACCAGATACAAAAGACCATATACATATTTTATGATTCCATTTATAAGAAATGCAAATCTATAGTGATAGAAAGTGATTAGTAGGTACCTAGGGTTGGGCATGGGAACATAGACTGAGCCCAAAGTTACTTCTTGGGGACAATGGACATGTTCTAAAATTAGATATGGTTTTGGTTACACAGCTATAATTGTACTAAAAATCATTGAATTGTACCTAAAATGGATGAATTTTTTGGTATGATAATTTTATAGTATATAAATTATATCTCAATAAAGCTATTAATTAAAAAATGATACATTTTGTTTCCCTAAATGCTATGTGTTGTCAGAGACTTCAGTTGTACTTTGTCATGTTTATCTATATCTATATATCTCAAGGGAAATGATAGAAAGGGAGCAAGATCAAAAATAAAATAAAACCTGTTCTCCTAGGGTTTTTTTTTTCTGAAATTGAGATTTCTGGACTCAAATTGTCCATGAGTATGATTCTACTGTTCTCAGACAGGTAGACACACACAACATGACTAGGTTCCTTATCTGGGCTCTATTTGAGACTTATACAGATATATGCAGGGGGAAGCCTGGGAGGTTTTTGTAAGACCCTCTTGTTCTTTGTGAGAGTGGGCTTCCCAGTGCATTGATGGCTCCTTTACATGTGAAATGCTTTGATTTATTTTAATGTCCCTTTTGTTTCCTTGGTTCATGGTTAGAAGCCACACCTCAAGGTCATACTCATGCTTTGGCAGCTGCTGGTGACCAGAGCAAAATCAATCTGCTGATTGCAGAGGAGCCAAGGGCTGGAGCTGGGCTGTGTGTTAGGGGTTACTGCCCTTAGGTACACTTTTGCCTGACTTCTCTACACTTGCTCTAGCTGAAACCCCCACCTTCCCCCACCAACAATCACATTCTTTGGACTTCTCTGGACATTGCTGTGGGCCTCCACCCTGGATTTCCCTTCCTCCTCTGCATTGCTGAAAACTTTCATTTTCTCTTCCCTTCTGCTATTACTTACCTCAAGAACAGAGGAAATAGTTGTCATAGTGCTCTTTCTAAAACAGATCTGATCTCTGCTCCCCTCTCTTATCTCTTATTTCTTTCAGGAGAAGGCACACATTCTTTAACGTGATATGTATACTGACCTCAACTTCTGTAGCCTCATGTTCCATCACCTGTCCTCACCCTCAGGTAACCCCACAAAGCTATTTATGATTTTCCTCAACATGCTGTTTCCTTTTCTGTATTAGCCCCTTTGCATCTGCTATTCCTTTAATCACGAATGAATACTGTTTTTCTCTTTTTCTCCACAGAGTGTATCCCACTCATCACTTAAGACCAAATGCTTCTGTGAAACCTTAGCCTCTCTGGCTTAGGGAGGTTTTCAGCTTTCTTACTGTTTTCAGAGCTCACTGAATATAACTCAGGAAGGCAGAGAGTTGTAAAGGAGAGAAACCAGATTATGGAGTCAGCCAGAGCATGATAATGGGTAAATGACTTAATCTCTCTCTCTCTGAGCTTCAATTTCCTCAAATGTGAAATAGCATATAAATCCCAACAGGGCAATGTAGTTGATGCTAATAAGTTGCAAACACGGTACCTGGTACTTGTTGGATACTTGGGCATATTACATGTCGTAAAAGAAATAGAAAAAAAATGATCCCTTCACCTTCAGTGGGGACTCTGAGGAGGCTTTTCTCACCAACTAACCTAGTGGGTGGTGTTCTCTGGGACTTGCTTTACCTAGTTTTCTTCTGGGCGTTCATCTGCCTTTGGCCACCTTCACATCTAAGGGGTGCTGTGCAAGTGTTCTGCCTTCTCGGGAACAGCCATCAGCTGCCTTCCCATTCATGTCCCTTAGAAATCTGTATGGGAAAGTATGAGAGAGGAGGGGTGAAATTTAGTACTTCATTCTTATCTTCCTCGTGTCTTAGTCTTGCCCCTAAACCCAAAAGAGATTGTTTAGCAATCACTCCCACACTGACCTTGATCTTTCCTATAACTTTCTCCCTAGTCTTTTTTTCTGCAATTGGGATTTCAGAAATTAAATTGTCCATGAATAGAAATATACTGTTCTCAGATTGGCATGGACATACACACAAGCTGGTTTCTCATCTGGACTATATTTCAGAAATGTATACAAGATGGCAAAAATATACCACTTCGAACTAGAGCAATATTTATCCTTTAAAAATTAGGGGGGTGGAAGATTCCTTGCTTTAGCTCCTACTGGAATGTAAAATAAATATGTGCTGATGCTACACTTTGACAACATTGATTTAGTTACCCTCAGGGTCATTGGATGAGTGATGCATGGATACACACACACACACACACACACACACACACACACACACACACAATCATAGTTCCTTGTTGTGAACTGAATTCCAGGCATTCTGATTCCAGAGTAAGGCTTTATTGGATCAAACCACCCATTAACAACACTTTACTAAGTGCTCCCTTGAGTGTCAAGCCTTGTGTTAGTCAGGGAGAAGAAATGAAGCCAGGCAACCAGAAGTCACAGATGGAGTAATCAGAACACAACAGGAGTGAATAAAGAAAGCATTAATGCAATAATACAGACTGACTTTTAAAGGATAAGAGGTTGAGGTTACTAAACTATAGAGTTCCAGGGCAAATTTCCAGGACAGGATGGTGAGACCTGAGTAGTGCCATGTTGGATAACAGGATTGAAAACTTTGAGTCATCTGCAATGTTCTCTCAGAGATGTCCATTAGAATGTATTGAATGGACATTAGTTTGCAGGAGGTGGGAACAAGAATAACCTAGAATTACCTATTTCTAAAAGAGGCCATGTGAAAGGGTGAGAAGAATATGAGACCAAGAGGCCAAAGGTATCTTAGTCCTAGTGTCACCACTGACTAATTGTAAGTGACATTAGGCAAGTCCTTTCTCTGAGACCCTCAGTTTCCAAGTCTATACATTGCAACTAAATACTATCAGTTTTACCCACCTCTTAGGACCATTGCTAAGAGAGTGAATGACATAATTGTGCTTAGAAAGGTAAAGAGGACTATCCTCTTTACCTATGTTAGTATTATGACAGAGGTTAGTATTATGAAGGCAAATGTTTATATTGTAGCCACTCTCCTGCAGTGGGGGATAGGATGGACCTCAGTATTTGAATGAATTTTTCTTGGCAGGCCTCTTACCTGCCATAATTATAGTGTGCTAGCCACTATTTGAGTGTTCATACTTAAGTAGGATCTGTCACAAATGTATGTGTGTGTGTGTGTGTGTGTGTGTTTGTATTTGTAAGCTTGCATTGGACTAGGATATTAGAACCATGACAAAAAAAAAAAAACACTGGAGGACTCTTTGGAACAAAAGTGATATGTAGAGATAAGGATTTGTGCAAAGATCTTTGGACCTCCTTACAGAAATACATACTCTGTTGCCCCTGCATTAAGCCCCATTATCTATCATCCTTGGTGTATTGCAAAGCCTTTCTATTTGTCTCCCTCAGTTCATGTTGCCCTAATCCATTCCAATCTTCATATTGATGCTAAAGCGCTCTTTCCAACTCACATGGAATTCCTGGGCTCCTGGATATCCACAAGGTAGTATACATGCTCATTCACATGACATAGAAGTGGGGCACTGATATGGCTACACCACCTGTTCAAATTGTGTAATATTTTGATACTCAGAGACGCTCCTCTGAATTGCTTCAAAACCCCTCATGCTACCCTGTTTTCCACTCCTGGACCTATTTTTAACTTCCTGGGGACCCAACAACTAAAGGGATACTGCCCAGGGACCCAGCAACTAAAGGGATACTGTCCAGCACAGCAGGAGCCTGGATGATACTGTTCCATGTGTTGACCTGCACCCTTCTGCTTGGTCAGTGCTCCTGTGGTCTTTTTTTTTTTATACATATTTTGAGGACTGCCTCCACAGTCACAATTCATCTAATTCCAGCTCATGTTTATGGCCTCACCTGTCATAAGTTCTCCCCACAGATCTCAACAACCCTGAAATCCTCATATTGCATGTCTCAATTTGTACAATGGTCTCTTTCACTATACTAGAAACTTGAGGGCAGAGACAGTGTTTCCCTCATTAATGTAGTCGTCCTAAAGTCCAGCTCAGAACACAGCATGTAGTACACACTCAATATATGTTTGTTTCTTAGCATAGAACATGCTAGTAGATGGGACTGTTCTATCTGTAATCCTGTAAATTACCCCAGAATCCAGACCTGAAGGTGATGCAAAGCACTTTTCTGGTCTTAATAATACCTCATGAATGTTATTCACATTTCCAGTATCCTTGAAAGGCAGGGAAAGAGCAAATACTATTTCCATTCTTACTGGAGAAATGGAAATATTTCAAGAGTGGGCCTTAATGACAATAAATGCTTAATAGAACTGAGACATAAAGTCATGCTTCTGGAACCTTTCCTTACCCACAGTACTGTAAAGCCATTTGGGATTTGGGGGCAAAAGCTATTACCCTAATGTGAATAATTGTAGACTACTGCCTTCTGGGGAGGTACTAGTTTTCAGTCTCTCTAAGGGGGCCTGAGGACTATCTGTTGGAAGTAATGTAAATATTCTTGCCCCTTCTCCTCCAATACTGCCAGGAGAGACACCATCTTTTGGGGTTGAGATGGAGAATACATTGCACCTCTCTTGATTTGATTGCCAACTTCTGCTTCATTAACATGGTTTCATAACTGGTTGCCCCTTGAGCAACAAGCTAACTTTTGCTTCAGCAACCTCTCTGACAGCCTTTCTCTGAGATTTATCTTCCCTACCTGCACTGTAGCCATCTAAGCTGTGATTACTGTAGAGAAGACAAGACTGAGAGAATGACTGAACTTTGTTTTTTAAAAAAAAAATACTTATTATTTTTTTTTAGAGAGAGAGAGGGGAAGGGAGGGAGAATGAGAGGGAGGGTAACATTGATGTGTGAGAGAAACATCAATTTGCTGCCCTCCACATGCACCTGGACCAGGGATTGAACCTGAAACCCAGGCATGTGCCCTGACCAGGAATTGAACCCATGACCTTCTGGATTGCAAGATGACACCCAATCAACTGAGCCACACCAGCCAGGACCTGAGCCCTATTTTGAAAGAACTTAGTTCTCATTGGGAAGCAAGTCTCATATATCAGGTTTGATTTAGGCTGCAAGTAACTGAAACTCCAACTCTAACTGGAAGTTATCTCACATAACAGGAAGTCCAGGGAAAGGGCAGGGTTCAAGACTGGTTGATTCTGCTGCTCATAATGACTATCAGCATGTTCTAGGGTAAATTTTACCTTGTTCTTATCTACCAGGAGAGAGAAGAATCTAGTAACTTATAAGTCTGGGAAACAATGATGGTGTCAAACATTCTCAGTTCCATCTTTATACACAGTAGAGAAACATGGGCACTGGAGAACAACAGGGTAGATTCTGAGTACCCACTGAGTTCATATTAGCTGTGTGGGCTTGCACTGGTCAATTACAGCCCTGATCCAGTTCCCTTATGTTTCACATGGCAATCATAATATCTGACTTGCCTCCTAGTAGGTTTATGGTGGAGGTTATGTGGCAATGTAAAAGCATTTGGTAAACCATATAAAGTTCTATATACCTTTGAGGTCTTTTAAAATTACTATAATCAAAGAAGATGTACACAGAACATATACTGTATATAACACTTTGATAGATTGCAAGGTTAAAATAAAAGTTAATAACCTCAAGTTTCTCCAAATAGTTTAATAAACATCTACTAAGCCAACCCATAGGTGCTAGGGATACAGATATGGAAAAGACCTAGTCTCTGCCCTGAGGGAGTTCCCAGTAGAGGAAAGGAGACAGACACATGAACAGATAACATCAGTACAATTTGATAAGTGTGTAGTACAGTAGAGGGGTGTGCAGAGTGTCCTGGAAGTACTCAGGATTTACTAATCAATTGAGGCTACATAAGGAATGGAGTGGAGTAATGTTTGGAGCTTATAAAGCAATAAAAAAAAGATATGAAAAGAACCATATAACATGCGTGGCAAAGCCCCAAAACACCCTTCTTAATTTGCACTGTAATAGCAAACTAAAGAGTAGAGTCTGTAGAAAACAATGAGTAAACAATGGAGTAAACAATGAGTAAACAGTGACGAATTCTTTTCTCCCTCTTCTCCATATATTGTAGTTACTATACACATGCTCCCTAGAGCTTCTAATCCACACATACAGCCTGAAATATAAGCATCTCCATGTATAACAGGGTCTCAAATTGTCATTGAACACTGACCCTCACTGGCAGAACAGTATTCTCCGAAGTCACTACATTACCTTCTATAGCATATCCTCTGGGAATTGCAGAAGATTGGGCCCCTAATAACCTGTTGGGACATGTGTATCAACTTTCTCAGGAAAAGATTATTTATCTGAAGAGCCTCACATATCCTATGATGAAAAATCATGATTCCTTATCCTATGTTACTATCTTAACATAAACTAAAATTTATGTGCATTTTTAAAGCAAAATATTCTTTAAACAAACAGCAATTTTTTTAGTTTTTTTTAAATTGCTGTTTTCACCCTGGTGGGTGTGGCTCAGTTGGATGGGCATTGTTCCACAAAGCAAAAGGTTGCCAGTTCAATTTCCCACCAGGGCATATGCCTGAGTTATGCGTTTGGTACCAGGTCAGGGACGTACAAGAGGCAACCGATCAAGTTTCTCTCTCACATCAATGTTTCTCTCCCTCTCTCTCTCTCCTTCTCTCTCTCCCTCCCCTCCCCTCTCTCTAAAAATAAATGAATAAAATCTTTTTAAAAAACAAAAGTGTCTTAATTGACTTTATCAGTTCCCTGAATTGTGTAAGCCCTGCTGGTGGTGCTGCAAGGACAGGGTATGTAAAATCTGTACAATTTAATCTCTGAACCAAACCTCACTGTTACCTGTTGAGTCCCAGTGGCAAAGCCTTCCTTATCACTACTCTCTTATATAGAGATATTTTCTGCCCAAGGCTCTCTGTCTCCTAAAATGCCTTAGAGCCCAGTTGGAGTTGACCTCTAGAAAGCCTGCTGTGCTTCTGGCGCATGGTCTCCTCTCCTATGAGGAGCTCTACTCTTCAGCAGGCTCATAACACACTCCTGGACAGCTTCTTCAGCCCAAATTTCTTTTTTAAAAATATATTTTATTGATTATGCTATTACAGTTGTCCCATTCCCCTCTTCATTCCCCTCCACCCTGCACACCCCCTCCCACCCACATTCCCCCCTTTAGTTCATGTCCATGTGTCATAAGTACTTTAGCTTATACATTTCCCACACTATTCTTGCCCTCCCTCTGTATATTTTCTACCCACCATCTACGCTACTTATTCTCCGTACCTTTTCCCCTCTCTCCTCCTCCCACTTCCCTGTTGCTAACCCTCCATGTGATCTCCATATCTGTGGTTCTGTTCCTGGTCTAGTTGTTGGCTTAGTTTGCTTTTGTTTTAAGTGTGGTTGCTAATAACTGTGAGTTTGCTGTCTTTCTACTGTTCATATTTTTTATCTTCTTTTTCTTAGATAAATCCCTTTAACATTTCATATAATAAGGGCTTGGTGATGATGAACTCCTTTAACTTGACCTTATCTGAGAAGCGCTTTATCTTCTCTTCCATTCTAAATCAAAGCTTTGCTGAATAGAGTAATCTTGGATGTAGGTCCTTGACTTTCATGACTTGGAATACTTCTTTCCAGCCCCTTCTTGCCTGTAAAGTCTCTTCTGAGAAATCAGCTGACAGTCTGATGGGAACTCCTTTGTAGGTGACTGTCCCCTTATCCTTTGCTGCTTCTAGAATTCTCTCCTTCATTTTAATCTTGGCTAATGTAATCGTGATGTTCCTTGGTGTGTTCCTCCTTGGGTCCAACTTCTTTGGGACTCTCTGAGCTTCCTGGACTTCCTGGAAGTCTATTTGCTTTGCCAGATTGGGGAAGTTCTCCTTTATTGTTTGTTCAAGTAAGTTTTCCACTGGTTGCTCTTCCCTTCCCCTTCTGGTAGCCCTATGATTTGGGTCATTGGAATGTTTAAAGATGTCCTAGAGGTTCCTAAGCCTCTCCTCATTTTTTTGAATTCTTTTTTCTTCATTCTTTTCTGTTTGGTTGTTTCTTTCTTCCTTCTGGTCCACTCCATTGAATTGAGTCCCAGTTTTCTTCCCATCACTATTGGTTCCCTGTGCATTTTCCTTCATTTCACTTAGTGTAGCCTTCATTTTTTCATCTAATTTGCAACCAAAATCAACCAATTCTGTGAGCATCCTGATCACCAGTGCTTTGAACTGTGCATCTGATAGGTTGGCTATCTGTTGGTTGCTTGGATGAATTGGCTCTGGGGCTTTGATCTGTTCTTCTCTTTGGGCCATTTTTTTTTTTGGTCTGGTCATGCCTGTTACATATGAGGGGCAGAGCCTTAGGTGTTCACCAGGGTGGAGCAACCCAGTTGCTGGGTTGTGATGCTGTATGTGGGGGTGAGGTCAGAGAGGGAACAATGGTGCTTGCTCTGCTCTCTCTCACATTTAAGTCCCTTCTGCCACTTCCCACAATCAAATTGGGCCCTTCTGTGGCTGGTTCCTGGGTGGGTGGGCTTCTGTACATTCTAGGACCCTGTGGGTCTCTCCAACAAACTCTTCTGTGCGGCTGGGAGTTTCTCCTGGCACCTGAATCCCCACAAGTGTTTTCAATCGGTGCTTTTCGGTTTTATTTCCTGGCACTGTGGCCCTGGGTTGCACGGTCTGTCTCATTCCCCGTTTTCACCTGGTTTATCAGTCTGGATGAATGGTTGTCAGACTTCCATACAGTTCAATTTTCTGTCCGCTCTGGATGGTCTTTTGCTTCTAAATTTTTGTTGTCCTTAATTTTGGTTGTGCAAGGAGGCACAGTGTATCTACCTATGCCTCCATCTTGGCCGGAAGCCCCCAAATTTCTTATCTTTATCAGGGTCTGTGCTGTGTTATCTCCTGAGGTACCTACCCACCTGCCTGTTCTCAAGTCGCTTCCTCACGCCCAAATTTTGACAGTGCCTTCCTGGAGGACCCAGCCAGCCATATTGTTGCCCCGAAACAGCTGCAGGACTCACAAAAGTCAGAGGCAACCATATGGATGGGCCTGGCCTTGAAAAAATTGAATGTTTCCCTTCTCTTACACTAATTAGTTAATGATGGGATCTGCATGAAGGGGAAGAGTGCTGAAAGAATCCTTTCAGAAAATGAACAGAAAAAGAAATCAAAAGGGGTGGGTGTGTTCTCTAAATGGTGGGGCTTCTCTTTTATTTGGAGTCATCTGGGAGCTGGAAAAGATGCCAGAGCTGTGGGACACAGTGGGCAAGTGAGCTAATGATCAAGTCTTTTGACCATGGGTTCAAATGGATGTGGTACAACTACCTTAGATCACATGCCAAATTCACTCTTTTTCTTAAATTTTTCCCTATACTTCTTTCAATTAAGGTTGCTTTCCAGTTTTTTTGTTTATTTGTTTATAAAAGGAAATTTGAAAACCAAAATATGGTTTAATGTTAAGGGAGTCACTTAAAATATTTGAGTCCTATAGAAACACCATACTCTAAGGTCATGACCCAAGCTGCAAACAATTTTCAAGAAAGAAGAGTACTCGGCAATTAAGTTGAACCTGACATAAAAGGATTTCTAAGGTTGAGACTATATGGATCCCAGAGGGGAGAGGAAGAAGAAACATTTCATTAAGAATTCCCTACGCCAACTTGCACCACATACCAGAATAAACTCAAAATAGATAAGAGACTTATATATGAGCCATGATACCATAAAAGTCCTATGGGAAAACATAGGCATGAAAATTTCATATATCTGGCATAGCAATATTTTTGCCAATATAACTTCTTGAGCAAGGGAAATAAAGGAAAAAATAAACAAATGGGACTACATAAAACTATAAAGCTTCTGCACAGCTAAAGAAACCATCATCAACCCTGGCTGCTGTGGCTCAGTGGATTGAGCACCGGCCTGTGAGCAAAAGGGTTGCTGGTTTGATTCCCAGTCAGAGTATATGCCTGGGTTGCTGGCCACATTCCCAGGAGGGGGTGCGCAAGAGGCAACCACACATTGATGGTTCTCTCTTTCTCTCTCCCTTCCCCTCTGTCTAAAAATAAATAAATAAAATCTTCAAAAAAATTTTTAAAAAGAAACCACCGACAAAATGAAAAGGGAACCACCATATGGAAAACATAATTGCCAAGGATACCTCACACAAGGGTTTGATCTCAGCAATAGATAACTCACATGACTCCACACCAGAAAGACAGACAATCCAATTAAAAAAATGGTCAAAGGACCTGAACAGACACTTCTCTAAGGAGGACATACAGAGGGCCATGGACACATGAAAAAATGCTCAACATCACTAGCCATCAGAGATATGCAAATTGAAACCATATACAAAATGAGATACCACCTCACACCACTCAGAATGGCCATCATAAACAAATCAACAAAGAACAAGTTCTGTTTAGGCTGTGGAGAAAAGGGAACCCTAGTACACTGTTGGTGGGAGTGCAAACTAGTGCAGCCACTGTGGAAAACAGTATGGAATTTCCTCAAAAAGCTAAAAATGGAACTGCCTTTCAATCCAGCAATCCCAGTTCTGGAATTATACCCTAAGAAACCTGAAACTCAAATTCAAAAAACTTATGCACCCCAATGTTCATAGCAGCACAATTTACAATACTCAATTGTTGGAAGCAACATAAGTGCCCATCAGTAAATGAATGGATCAAAAATGTGGTACATTTATACAATGGAATACTATGCAGCAGAATGAAAGAAGGAACTCCTACTCTTCATGACAGCATGGATGGAACTGGAGAGTATTACTAAATGAAATAAGCCAGGTGGTGAAAGACAAATGCCACATGATCTTACATGTAAGTGGAACCTAATCAACAAAAGAAACAAGCAAGCAAAATATAACCAGAGACATGGATATAAAGAACAACATGACAGTAACCAGAAGGGAGGGAGGAGGGGGATAATGGTGGAAAGAAGGGGAAGGGACTAGGCAAAGAACATATATGAATGACCCACAGACGTGGATAACTGTGGGAATTGACTGTGGGAGCAAGGGATGGGCTGGGCAGAGGAAGATAAAGGGGGAGAAATTGGGACAATTGTAATAGAATAACATTTAAATAATTTAATTAAAAATAAAAATAAAGAATTCCCTACTCAATATAGCTCTCATTTAGAGCTCAACATTGAAATATAATTTCAACAATAACCACTGTGTAAAGAAGTTGTTATTATTCTCCCCATTTAAGAGATAAATAAAAAAGTTTCAGAGATTTACAGTGAACTGCCCAAGGTCATACCACTAGTAAATGCCATGGCCAGGATTTGAGCTAGTGCCTAGCTGACAGTAGAGTTTCAGCTTATGTATATTGTTTGGGGAAGGAATAAAATTAATGAAAAGCCTTTCTGATGATTAAATTCAGTAGCACATTTTGCTGGTATGTGTGTTTCTGACATTTCATAACAGAATTTCTCAAGCCTGCAAAAGAGTTGAAAGAATTTTACATTGAATACTCATAAACCCATTGTTTAGATTCTACTGTTAACATTTTACTATACTTTCTTTACTATATATCTATTCATTTATTGATTCCCCCTTATCTACCCATCAATCCCTATAATTTCTGATACACTTCAAAGTAAATTGAGGACACTAGTATAGGTCCCTAAAACATTTCAAAATATATATCCTTTATGTTTGTTTATCATTCTTCTTTTTTCTTTCAAGATAAAATTTACATACAATGAAATGTACAAATCTTTACTATATCATTGGGTGAGTTTTGACAAACCCTGCACCTGTGTATCACAAACTTCTATCAATATGTAGAACATTAATAACAACCCAGATTTCCCTCGTGTGTAGGCATACCTCAGAGATATTGCAGGTTTGGTTTCAGGCTACCACAATAAAGCAAATCTTGAGATAAAGCCAGTTGTAGTTTTTTTGCTGGTGGAGGCAACATCTGTGAAGTGCAATAAAGTGAAGTGCAATAAAACGAGATATGCCTGTATTATTTTTAGTTTGAAATGTTTTACTTGCTCTTAAAAATGTAATGACAAATGTTATATTAATAGATTTAAATCAAAGAAGAATCTTTTTTACTTTATTCTTATTATTGACACTATTAAGATGTCCCCATTTTCCAACCTCTTTGCCCATGTCCACCCAGCCCTCGCCCTACCACCTACCCTCAGGCCATCACCTCACTGTTGTCTGTGTTTATGGGTCATGCATATATGTTCTTTGGCTAATCCATTCACCTTCTTTCATCCAGTCCCCCCTCTCTCCACTCCCATCTGACAGCTCTCGGTCTATTCTATATATGTTGTTTTTAACTGTGTTGTGCAGCTTCCCTAACTGAACCAGCAGGTTTGTTGGCAGCCAGAAGTAATGATTCTAATTGGGAGGCTGTGCTAATATCACTTTTACTTCATTGACTGATGCCCTGGGAGAGAACCAGGTGGCATTTAACAAGATTTGGTCCTTGGGTCTCTTCACTTTGAAAAATTTCAACTGCAAGCATTTCTTCTTTCAAGCAAACATTTGCAAAAGGTTACCCATTGATTATAGCAATTAATTTTATCAGTTTAAACAGAGGTGAAAACACTGAATAATTTGTTTGATTTTATTGTAATTTAATGTCAGTAATGTATAAGGATTAGCATGAATGGCTGCTCTTTATAGCAGGGACTCTTTCATTTGTGTTTGTTAAAAAGTAAAAATAATGCTGCCAAACAGAAAATGTTCCCAGGTTGGTCCTCAAAGTGAGCTCTACTCAGTTAATTGAAGCTCAGATCAGGGATAAGAGCTGAAATATATATTGAACACTCAAGGGAGTATGTGTGCCAGAGTAGGATTTAGATGAGAAACCCAAAGGCCTTTGGCCTACTTGAAAAATGCCTATTGGAGTAGATAAGCTGAGTTACCTCCTTAAAACCCAGGTTCGGTGTAATTTGGCATGTAGTATGAGTTAGGGTATTCTATGATCTGAAGATTGTGACAGATATTGTGGACTGAATTGGTAGAGATACTGATGGGCCTACCAAACATGCCTGTAGGCTTGGCCCTGTTGGTTAATGGTATTGTTGCTGGTTGGCAATGCATCACAACTAGGACTTCTAATCCAAGGATATCCACAATTGAGAGTTTATCAAAAGCACAGTTTGCTGGGGACTGTGGCCAGAATTTCTAACTCTGTAGACCTAGAGTAGGTCTACAGAGAAATTTGCATTTGCATCTACAGAAAATTTGCATTTCTAATAAGCCTCAGGGAGATGTTGCTGCTGGTGGTTCAGAGACCACACTTTGAGAACTACTGCTTGAATGAATGGATGAATGAATAGGATCCCTTGTGCAAGAGCACATTTTTCCCCTCTGTAACCTTATGGCATTATTTATAGCTGAGTAGGAATGAGCACACCCCATATAGGATGTATGTGCTCCTGCTAAGTTTTAGAATGAGGGGAATACTAGGGAAGACATATACACTAGTCCCCTCTTATCTGCGGGTGGATATGTTCCAAGATCCCCAGTGAAAGCCTGAAACTGTGTATAGTAACAAACCTTAGACATACTATTTTTTCTATACATACATAGCTATGATAAAGTTTAATTTATAAACTAGGCACAGTAAGAAATTAGCAATAATAACTAATATAATAGAACAATAAAATATACTGTAATAAAAGTTATATGAATGTGGTCTTTCAAAATGTCTTACACTGTACTCACCCTTCTTATGATGATGTAAGATGATACATTGCCTACATGAGGAGATGAAGTGAGGTGAATGACATAGGTAGTGTTAGGCTACTCTCACAGTCTGGGGCCATATTAAGTAAAGTAAGGGTTACTTGAACACAAGCACAGTCATGCAGAATAGTCGACCTGATAACTGAGATGGCTATTAAGTGACTAATGGGCAGGGAACATACACAGTGTAAATATGCTGGACAAAGGGATGAGTCATATCCTGGGTGGGATGGAGCAGGATGACGAGAGAGTTTATGAAGGTACTCAGAACAGTGCACAATTTAAAATTTATGAATTGTGTATTTCTGGAATTTTCCAGTTAATATTTTTGGACTGTAGTAGATCATGAGTAAGTGAAACTGTGGAAAGCAAAACCATGGATAAGGGAGGACTACTATACATTACCTCTTATTTCAACCTGCACAGCAGGACATTTCAGTTTTTACAGGGCTTACTATGACCCTGATTTTTTCACAGTCCTAACTGATCTTGCTGCAGACAAGGAAAGATCCCAGTCCCCAAACCACATGACACAGTTTTAAGACACTCACCTGTGCTGGGACCCTTAGAAAGAGATAATATGTGGCTATGGAGAACATACGTCCCAGATTTCTTGGGATAGCTCTGATTTCACATATTCTATCCTCTCATCCCCATAAATATAATTGTTAGACTATGTCCTGCTTTCGGGTTCAGAAAATATTGTTCCCATATGCATGGCTTAGGGGTCTTGGGGAGCCAAAACAAGTCTTCGCTTTTCTTCCTGAGATTGAGGGGGCTAGGGCAAAAGCTTGGCTTACAGAAAGGGCTACAGAGTTGGGATAAATCTAAACATTTGAGATTGGCACCAAGCAGCTTGTTGTTTCTTTCTTTTTTTTTTTTTAAGTGTGTCTCAGTGAAGTGATTCCTGTTACAGATTCTTGAGTGTTACAAATAGGAACTGGACGTCTGGCTGCCTCTCTTTCTTCCTCCCCCCTGCTCTCTGGAAGGACCACACAGAAATAGCCCAGACAGAAGAGCCACTCCAGAGAAGGAAATTCCACAACATTCACTGACCCACCATTCAGTCCAATATTTACCTACTTTCTCTGGCAGGAAGTTCTTCCTTCTTGCTAACACCAGTCCTTCTCATAGTTCTTTTCCCTTGCTCTGCTTTCAATCAAAATTGAGAACAGCTGGTTCTCACCCTCTGTGTTATTTTATGTGCTTAAAAGTCATATTAAATCATCCTTCCTGGGTCTAGGTTTAACCATCCTTGGACCTCCTTTATCGTTCGTGCAGGCATCCGACTTGCCAGACATTTAATTGTCTTTGCCATAGGGAAGTAACAGGCAGTTTGGGCCAACAGTGCAGCAAAGCTTAAAGCTTTATGACTTGTACTAATGGGCATGCTAAATGTTTAGTGGAGACTATTTTTGAGCATGCAATTGTGAACAACTTAAAATGGACTGTACATGGAACCCATTTCCTCTCCCGGCTCCCCCAACAGGGCCTCCCCTTAGCAGCTGAAATGAGTTAGTGGCAATCAGCATAGAGTAGGAATCCTGTGGTTTCTGCCCTTCCCTCCTGCTGGTTCTATGGCAGCTAGTCTCCTAAAATAAGCTTTCTCCTTCATATGGCCGGTAACTGTGTCTTTGGAATCACTTGGGCAAGGGGTCTAAGAATCACCCCAGCCAAAACAAAGGAGGTTCCAATGCTGAAACTCCATGTAAGGTTTAGGAGAGGGTGGGAAGACAGGGGTGAACAGGAATTCATGAGAGAGTGGATTCACAATGTTTTCTATCTGCAAGATGATTGCACCTCAAAGTCGGACATGTTTGTGTGTGTGTGTGTGTGTGTTTTTTTTTTTTCCTGCAAGCTGCAGAGGTCTTGTCTGGCCTTTGCACACCTGGCCCTTGTCTACTGTACCAATTCTGTGAGAGTGATGCCAACAATCTGTGGCAGAATCCCAGTCTCAGAGCCAGTTTTGTTCCTAAAGAGAAAAAATCCCATTGCCATGTGATAGGATTTTGTGTCAGGTGGGTTACCTGCCTTTTGTGTGGTGGGGAGGGCTATTATCTTAGGTCACACTACAGGGTAGGTCCAGGGTTCATGCCC
The DNA here is from genome assembly GCA_004027475.1 of Anoura caudifer. Taxonomy (NCBI): domain Eukaryota; kingdom Metazoa; phylum Chordata; class Mammalia; order Chiroptera; family Phyllostomidae; genus Anoura; species Anoura caudifer. The sequence goes on from PVKU01012465.1 coordinate 26,573, forward strand.
ATCAGGGTAAAATAGATCTAGCAGATGGCACTGCAGAGGAAAGGGATAGGGTAAACTGATATTTGTCTTATCATCACACTGTTGGCTCCTCTTTTGTAATCAAAACTTAAAAGCACTTCTCTTTGTAAATGCTAGCCAGGCAGTTTGTCTCAGCAAAGCTACAGGGGCAGTTAATGTACCAAACCATAAAGAAGGAACAGAAAACGACAGAGAAGGAAAAAAACAGCATTTGTATGAGGGTGTCATTGAAGGCTTCACCACAGATACACTTAAGATGTAGACAGGAACAGAAATTGTGTTGGGATGGGGGTGGGGAGAGCAGTTTGAGGCATTAGCTCCCTTGGCGCTGAGCCAAGGCAAATTGCCAGAGAACCATTAAACTCTGTGTAATTCCATATAATTCACAGCAGCCACAGGTAATCTGAATCAGACGTGACAAAACTTCCCTATCACTTATTGTTCATTAGTGCTGAATGCATACTACATATATTTAAACTTGTTTTAGTCATATTGTGGTGGCCATATTTTCCAACCCCCCCCCCCACATCAGGAAACCTGGCTCAACAAAAGCCTTTTTTTCTTACTTGTGAATTTGTTTATATGAAAAGCCTCAGAAGGTATAAACACTAAATCTCACTTAAACACCAAACAAATGTCCTTTAAGGAAAAAGCTATAGTTACATGAGATTGGGTCAGGGTAAACTCTCATTCAGACAGTGGTGAGGGCCCCCCGCCACCACCACACACACCTTTTTAGAGGTCTGAGGGAATTGGTTAACTAAGCACTAAATCAAACTAGAATCTGGTTTATGCTCTTAAACTTTTCAGGAATGGTAGACTGAAAGGGCCCGTTGTGAGACACAGAAAGGTGGAATAGATGTTACTTTGAATTCCCAGATGGTGGGTGCAGTTAAATCTTCCAGCATTCATGGTCTGTTTGTGAGGGCTTGTGTGTGTTTTAAATTAACTTCCTAAGGCTGAGAATGTTAAAAACTAAGGAGAATCATATATGAATACTAGGTATTGTTGACTGCATCTAACTTAAAGGCTTCATTTCTCCAAACAAATTAAGTCTAACAATCAACTCTGGGCACTCATCACAAACGAGATATTTAGCTCAAAGGATAATTATTTTTGGACTATTCTGAGCCAACAATGATAATTTTTTTTTTTAAGCTTGGAGTCTAAAACTGCCTTTTTAATCAGAACTCTTTGCATTGCTAGCTAAGGATCATGAGTAGCAATATGCTCATGGAAAATACAAATGTGTTATCATATCCTTACAGAAGGAAATATTTTAATCTGATAGATTTCCTATCTTGGGCAAGTCATGTAACATCAATGAGCCTCACTTATATTATCAGCAAAGTGATAATTACATTACTTGTCCAGAATCATACAGATGAGTGGGGTGATATCCTGAGGTCCATTCTAAGTCTAATTTCAACCAGTATTGATGTGCTCAATACAAACATTTGATTTCCTAATTGCCAGTTATAGAGCTATAAAAAGACACACCATTTGACTGTTTCCTCCATTGTAATGTAAGTATCCTGACAGAAAGTAAACATATGTAAAAATAAGTGAGGTAATACACAATGATAAAGTCTATGAAGAAAATAATGTCATGGAGAATGACGGTTGGGGGTTGGGGAAAGAGAATGAACCTACTTTATATTGGTGGTCAGGGAAGGCCTCTCTGAGGAGGTAACATTTGACCTGATGCCTGAATGATGAAAGGAGCTGTATAAGGATCTAGAAGAAAAAGAATGTTCTCAACAGAGTGCACAGGTTCTGAGATGGGGATGGGCTTGACCTCTCTGAAGAACAGCAAGTTCAGTATGACTACAGTGTGTGTAAGAAATGAGGCCAAAAAGGCAGACATGGCCAAATTGTGTAGGGCTTCTAATCTCCTGCTATTTACATGGTAAGAATCATTCCTTGGTGTCCCTATCTGATTTAATTTGTTAACATAAGTGCCACATGTTAATGATAGGGTGCTTGATGTTTGTCCATAAGAAACCCAGGAAAAGGCATTAGTGGGGGGTAGAGGACAAGGGAAGGCTAAAGCAGAGAAAACAGGCTCAAATGCCTGGGAGAGAGAGAGGTGGGAATGGAATAGTGTGTACCTGGGAGAGGTGGTTAGGGAGGGCTGGAGAAAGTTTGGAGGGAGGGGGAAAAGCACCAGAGTGCCCTTGACTATGAGGAACACCCTCAGTGCCAAGGTTTGTCCACTGTTAGAGGGAGTTAACCATTATAGGAAAAAGGGGAGGGCTCAGCCCTTGTGTTTAAAATTAGAGAAGTAGGAGTGAACAGGGACTGGAGGTAAAAATCTGTTTGTTTGTTTTTTTTTGGGGGGGGGCGGGTTTCCTTTTCATCCAGCCTTAACTTAAAAAGCAAGGCTGCTACCGGGACAAAAACTTTCACACTACTTTATCCTTTATGATTCCACAAATGTTAAACTCAGATGCTCCTCATTTCCTTTTTCATTTCCTTCTGAAACAAATCCTTGAATTTCAATCCATGCACTCTGATGTAAGAGTCCCTACTTAACAATTGAGTACATTTTCTTTTTCTTATTTTTTCAGTTGTGGAAACTCAGGTTTTTTTTTTTTTTATTTGATACATCTTGCTGAGATGGTATGTCACTTCTCCGTCATCATGTGAATAGGAGAGTAGCTTGGACCACAACAGTGTGATGGCTTACCTATTCCCAGCTTTGTAGCACTCTGTGAAAACAGCAGTGACTGTGCTAATTTAATATAAAATTGGATCCATCCTAGGGTCGGTAAAGAATATTATTATTATTGCCTTTGCAACATATAAGTATACCTTAGTAGGCTATTTCTGTGGAAGTTGTTTGCATTGATAGCCATTATGCAGAAGGATGAGAAGAAAGTAAATTTCTCTTTACACCCTTTTTATGTAACACTGTTCAGAAGCCTAAGCAAAAGGCAAAGATTAAAATCACTACTGAGGAAAGTAGGCCTGGACAGAGGAAAACAATGTTCCGAGAACAGAATACAGGGGCTGAGCTGTGGAAAAGAGAAAGCCAGCTACCTCTCCCTTCATCCACATCTTATAGAGGGCATACGGGTGCCTAGTAAGCTACACAAGTGATTTCCAGATGGTAGAGCAGGCAGCCTATTGGTTTCCAGAGGCAGCTTTTTGTCCCTTCCTCAAAGGGTGTTAGTCCTTTGGTCTTTTCCCAGTCAGAAATGACTAATGTTGGGTATGTGCACTCCTTAGAAACTGTCTTTGGCTTTTCACATAATGAGTTATAAATAAATGGCTTTAGGGAACAAGCAAGGAGCTATTGAGTGAATCTGGCTTTGAGATGGTTCAGATTCCAGATAGTTAATCACATTCTCTTAGGCTGAGAGGCTGTATCTAACTCATTCACATTCAGCTAGAAAGTTAAAAAGACAATTTTGATGAACTGGAAGAATAGTTTTAACATCAATATTGGGTTGATAGTGGAGAAATAAATATATTAACCTAAGTAAAATTATTTCCATCTCTCTCTAATCCAGTGCAATTTAACACCCATTTTGTTTTAACTTGGGCATTTCTTACAAGAATTCATGTACAGTTCAGAAATGTCAACAGGTTAATGTATCCCATTTCCATTATTTCTATATTAGATGGCATGAGAAAGACTACTGGCCCTGGCTGGTATGGCTCATTGAATTGAGCACTGGCCTGCGAACCAAAGGGTCACAGGTTTGATTCCCAGTCATGGCTCAGGCCTGGGTTATGGGCCAGATCCCCAGTAGGGGGTGCACAAGAGGCAACCACACATTGATGTTTCTCTCCCTCTTTCTCCCTCACTTCCCTTCTGTCTAAAAATAAAATAAATAAAATCTTTTTATAAAAAAAGACTGTTAGACTTTTCTGTCATCCAGGCTTACCCAGTAGATTTTCACACCATGCTTTTTTTTAAAGTATATTTTATTGATTATGCTAATATAGTTTTCCCAACTTTTCCCCCTTTATCCTCCCTCCACCCTGCATCCCCCAGCCCTCCAGCATTCCCCCCATTATTTCATGTCCATGGGTTGTACATATATGTTCCTTGAGTCCTCTGTTTCCTATACAATTCTTAACCTCTCCCCATCTATTTTATGCCTATCAATTATGCTTATTCCCTGTACCTTCCCCCCCAATTCCTCCCCTCCCTCTCTCCCCTGAAAACCCTCCATGTGGTGTCCATTTCTGTTTCTTTTCTTGGTGTTCTAGTTGTTTGCTTAGTTTTTGTTTTCATTGTTTTTCTTTTTCTTTTTTTAGATTGTTGATAGTTGTGAGTTTGTTGTCATTTTATTGTTCATAGTTTTTGTTCTTCTTCAATTTATTAGATAAGTCCCTTTAACATTTCATATAGTAAGGGCTGGGTGATGATGAACTCCTTTAACTTGACCTTATCTGGGAAGTACTTTATCTGCTCTTCCATTCTAAATGATAGCTTTGCTGGATAGAGTAATCCTAGATGGAGGTCCTTGCCTTTCATGACTTCAAATACTTCATTCCTGTAAGTATTGCTTGTAACCCTGCCTGCCTGTAAGGTTTCTTTTGAGAAATCAGCTGATAGTCTTATGGGCACTCCTTTGTAGGTAACTCTCTCCTTCTCTCTTGCTGCTTTTAATATTCTCTCTTTATCTTTAACCTTGGAAACTTAATGATGATGTGCCTTGGTGTGTTTCTCTTTGGGTCCAACTTCTTTGGGACTCTCTGTGCTTCCTGGACTTCCTGAAAGTCTATTTCTTTCACCAGATTGGGGAAGTTTTCCTTTATTATTTGTTCTAATAACTTTTCAATTTCTTTCTCTTGTTCTCTTCCTTCTGGCACAGGGGTGCCAGATAAGTTGGATATTGGAATGTTTAAAGTTGTCCAGAGGTTTGTAAGCCTGTCTTAATATTTTTGAATTCTTTTTTATTCATTATGTTCTGGTTGGATGCTTATTTTTTCATTTGTTCCTAATCATTGATTTGAGTCCTGGTTTCCTTCCTGTTACTGGTGGTTCCCTGAATATTTTGCTTTATTTCACTTTGATATTTTTCATTTACTCTTTCATTGTGCAACCAAGTTCAATCAGTTCTGTGAGCATTTTGATTACCAGGGTTGTGAACTATCAGATAGGTTGACTCTCTCCTCATTGCTTAGCTCTCTTTCTGAAGTTTTGCTCTGTTCTTTCATTTGGGCCATATTTCTTTATCTTGGCACACCGGTTAAGATATAAGGGGACAGGGCCTTAGGTATTCATCAGGGTAGGGCAACCATCTTTGCTGTGCTGTGGCGCTGCCTATGGGGGAGGGGCCAGAGAGGGAAGAATGCAGCTCGCTTGCTCCTCTCTAGCCCACTTTCCAACAAACCCTTATGTGAGACTGGGAGTTTCTCCCACTGTGGCAACCCCCCACCATAGTCCACAGTCAGCTCTGAGTCTGTTTCTAGTTCAGCTGGCCCCACCCACACATTCCACTGGACCGGGGACCTCTCAGCCAGCCCCGCCCACACGGTCAGCTGCCTTGTCCTGGGTTCTCTCAGCCAGCCTGGGGCCTTGCAGCGCCATCTGGTCCGCCACCTTGCTGAGGGTCCTTTCAGCCGGCCCTGCCCACACTGTCTGCCACCTTGCCCCGGGTTCTCTCAGCCAGCCCCCCACCTCAAAGCATGGTCTGATCCAGCGCCTCACCACAGGACCTCTCAGCCAGCCCCACCCATGGTCCGCCGCCTCGCTGCCGGTCTTCTCTGCCTGCCCAGCTGCCTGGTTTCTTCCTACTGGTCGGGTTGAATGTTTCTTTAATTCCTTCATGTCAGAGTTCCATGCAGTTTGATATTCTGGCACTTCTGGTTGTTTGTTGTTTTAGATTAGTTGTTATCCTCCTTTTGGTTGTGTGAGGAAGTGAAGGGTTTCTACCTTTGCCTCCATCTTGGCCAGAACTCACACCATGCTTTCTTAATGCTGGGGAACATGATGGACTTTCTGGTTTGTTTTAGACTTTTAAAAATATATAACTCAGTTTTATTAAAATAGACATTTAATGGGTATAAGTAAAAAGACTGGAGGAGGAAACCACTAAAATACTATTAATGCCTATCGAATATAATTGGGAGAATATGAATGATTTAAATTCTGTTTTGGGGTTTTTGTGTTGTTTTTTTTTTTCTTTCTGTATTTCCAAAATTATCTACCTGGATCACATATTACTTTGTGTAAGTTCCTTTTAAATAACATCCATTAGCTTACTTTAATAAAGTTGAATATAAAGAAAAGAGCAAAAAGACACCTACTAACTTATCACCCAAAAAATTGCTTTGGCATTTTTTCAAAAGATTTTATTTATTTATTTTTAGAGAGAGGGGAAGGGAGGAAAAAGAGTGGGGGAGAAACATCAGTGTGTGGTTGCCTCTTGTGCATTCCCTACTGGGGACCTGGCCTGCAACCCAGGCACATGGCCTGACTGGGAATCAAACCATTGACTGTTTGGTTTGCAGGTTGGCATTCAATCCGCTGAGCCACACCAGCCAGGGCATCTTTTGGCATTTTTTTTAAGTAACATATAAATATTGAGGGCTCAGAGAAGTACAAAATTAATAGTGGAAATTCCCATCTGCTTATACCTTCCATCCATTCTTCTCCAAAGGTAAACACAGTTAATAGTTTTGTTCAAGGGGTAAAAAGAAACCAGTATCTATCAGTGCAAATAGATCCATCTCATTCTTTTAACTTTTAACCCTAATATAAGGAAGCTAACATTATGGCTATATATAGTGAACTCTGTTGCTGTCACTTGTTTCTAGAAATTAAGGAGTGAAGTCATTACCATGCTACTGTATCCTTTCCTCCAGTTTCTTCTACTCGTGTTCTTCCTGAACCCTCTCTCTCTCTACCACATCAGCTTTGCAAGGTTCTTCACTCACTTGGTTCACTGAAATTGATAGCTTATTAGACAGCCAAGAAGCACAGGCAATCTGATAGGAGGCAGTAATGATGCCTGAAGAAGAGATAGCTGCCTGTGTGACAATGGCCTGAATGGAAGTTCTGCTTCTCTGAGTGTCTATGAGGAGCTCTTGGGACCATGAGAAAGAGGCATATCTGGTATAAACAAGAGGAGTAGAAAACAGCTCCAAGATTGGGTGAGGGATTGATTCTGTTTTTATGATACGTAAAGATAGAAATTTGTTGGTGATTTTTTTGAAGTTTCAGTCTTGTCAGCTGGCAGGTTTGTTTTTATTTTCATTTCCTATTGAAATTATCCACCTTATTAGGAGGAGTGAGGCAGACAAATAGTGTTTCAAAGCAGAGAGGAGCAATGGAAAAAATCATATTGTAAAGACTTACCTTTTAAGTGAAATGCTTTACCTTCATTAAAGCTTGAGTATGTGAAAATAGTACCTGATGGTTGGTCCCTACCTCAGAAATATAATCTGTAGAGTCTAGTATTCTTTATTTTTTAAATTAAGGAATAATTTATATGTAGAGTAAAATGCACAAATCTCCATGAATTTTTAGATATGTATATTTTCATTATCAGCACCTAGATCAATATGTAAAATATTACCATTACCCATGAAACTTACACTCATATGTCTTCATCATCAGTATATCCTTTCCAGTGGTAACCACTATTCTGAGTTTTCACACCATAGGTTGATTAGCTTTGTCTGTTCTTGACCTTCATGTAAAATGGAATCATACAATATGTATTGTAGTCTAGTCTCTTTCTTTTTCTTTTAAAGATTTTACTTATTTATTTTTAGAGAGAGGGGAAAGAGAGGGAAAGAAACATCAATATGTGGTTGCCTCTCACATGCCCCCTACTGGGGACCTGACCTGCAACCCAGGCTTGTGCCCTGACTGGGAATTGAACTGAAGACCCTTTGGTTCTCAGGCCAGCACTCAATCCACTGAGACACACCAACCAGCACTGGTCTCTTTTAATTAATGCAATATTTCTGAGACTCATCCATTCTGTTGCATTTAGCAGTAGTTTGTTTTTTATTGCTGTATATTATGCTATTTTGCATATGAGTGTGTTTCGATGGGCATGTGGGTTATTTCTAGTTTTTGTCTATTATGAATAAAGCTACTATGAGCAATCAAATCTTTTTGTGGACACATACACTTTTTTCTTTTGGGTATACCTAAGTGTGGAATGTCTGGGTCCAAGAGAAGCTGCACAGATTTCTAAAATTGTTGTACAATTTTACACCTCCACCAACGATGTAAATTTCAAATTGCTAATCAGTTGTTTTTCTCTTATTGATTTGTATGAGTTTTTAATTTTCTGGATATAAGCTTTTAGTCAGATGTATGTATTGTGAATATTTTTTCCCAGTCTGTGGCTTGCCTTTTCACTTTTTTAAAAATATATTTTATTGATTATGCTATTACAGTTGTCCCATTTCTCCCCCATCATTCCCCTCCACCCTGCACACCCCCTCCCACCCACATTCCCCCCTTTAGTTCATGTCCATGGGTCATAAGTTCTTTAGCTTCTACATTTCCCACACTATTCTTGCCCTCCCCCTATTTTCTACCTACTTTCTATGCTACTTATTCTCTGTACCTTTTCCCCCTCTCTCCTCCTCCCACTCCCCTGTTGCTAACC
>PVKU01012466.1:0-35180 GCA_004027475.1 Anoura caudifer
TGACCCTGACTCTCGGGCTAAAGCTGCAGCCCGGACAGCGTGCTTCCGGTGGGTGTGCACAGAGCAAGGGGGCGGATAGGGTCCGGAAGCAGACCCCCTGGTACCGGCCAGCTAATCTTTTAAAAGATTTTATTCATTTACTTCTAGAGAGAGGGAAAGGGAAGGAGAAAGAGGGAGAGAAACATCAACGTGTGGTTGCCACTCGCGCACCCCCACTGGGGACCGGGCCCGCAACCCAGGCCTGTGCCCTGACTGGGAATCGAACTGAGGACCCTTTGGTTCACAGGCCGGCCCTCAGTCCACTGAGCAACACCACTCAGGGCCAGGCCAATTAATTTTTAACAGAGGCATACAAACAGCTTAGTAGGGAACAGTATTTTTACCAACTGCTACAACAGCAGAATCTCCACATGCAAAAAACTGAACTTTGGCACGCAACCTGTACCTTGTACCATGTTAAAAAAGTGCCTCAAGATGGGTCGTAGACTAAATGTAAAACCTGGAACTACAATGTTGACCTACATTTCTCTTCTAAAACAGGGAAAACATCTCTGTGACCTTGGGTTGGGTCACAGCGATTCCTCAGATATGACACCTGAAGCATGATCCACAAAAGAAAAAGTTTAAAAATGGACTTCATCAAAATTCAAACTATTTGCCTCTTGAAAGACACGTTAAGATGGAAACACAGAGCACGAACTGGGGGAAAACATCCGCAAGTCACACAACTGGCGAAGGGCTCGCATCCAGAATATACAAGACTTTCAAAGTTCAATGAGAAGACAAAAAACCTAACTTAAAGAAATAGGCAACAAATCTGAACAGACAATTCAGCAAACAAAATATAAAGATGGCAAACAAACTTCTAAAATGATGTTCTATAGCCCGGGCCAGGTAGCTCAGTTGGTTGGAGCATCGTCCTGAAACACCAAGGTCGCGGGTTCGATCCCCAGTCAGGGCGCACGCAAGAATCAGCCAATGATGCATCAGTAAGTGGAACAGCAAATCAGTGTTTTCTCTCTCTCTCTCTCCCTGTTCCTCTCTCTAAAATTAAAAGAAAAAAAGAAAGAAAACAAGTGCTCCATATCATTAGTCATGAGGAAAATGAAAGTTAAGGTCACAGTGAGACGCCAGCGCACCTCTGTCAGTGGTTGAAGTCAGAAAGACCGCCCGCGCCCAGCGCTGGCAGGGAGGCGGAGGCCGCGACCTGCCCCACACCTGCCCCACACCGCTGGGAGGGGCTGAGAGGGCACAAACGCTGCAAAGCAGTCGGGCGGGCTCCCAAAGTGACAGACACACCCGTCCCGGTCATCCAACCCCTAGGCACTCACCCAAGAAGAGTGGAAACGTACGTGCACAGAGACATGTAACACGAACGCTGTAAGACCCAACGTTGAGAATAACCCAACCTCCACCAACACGCGGACGGGTAATTCGGTGGCGCACCACCCTGCAGTAAAAAGGGATGTAACAGCACAGGTGAGTCTCAAAATGACCAGGCAGCGTGCGAGAAGCCAGAGCAAAGAGTACACGACTGCTGATTCCATTTAGATCAAATTCTGGAAACCACACACTCGCCTCGTGACTGGTGCTGCGGAAGGGGGTGGACCGACCGCAAAGAGGCAGCTGCGGAGGAACGACAGAGTCACTCACTCTCTACCTCAATCACGGCAGTGATTACGTGACTCCGTGTTTGTCCAAACTCAGAGAGCGCTTCACTTTTTACATGGTGAACATTACCACTCCGGTGTCACTAAGCCTGACTTCATAAAGGCTGGTCCAACTGAGATGCCCTGGGTCCCCCCCCACCCTGACCCCACTCATCGACACACAGTGACCGTGACACGACCCGTCACTGCCGCTCTGCTCTCAGGGTGCAAGTCAGCACCCCTCCATGGGGCACCGCCAACAGGCCAAGCCCAGGCTGCAGGTGCCCTGCTGGCCCGGCGTCAGCTTCCAAGTGCAGAAAGCCAGTGTTCCCAAAGCCTCGGCCTCCCCAGCTGTCAGCACCTGTCCCGGTCCGCAGACAGCAGGCCAGCCACCAGGAGCGCTGCAGTTTCCCCTGAACAACGCCACCAGCTGGCTGGACAGAGCGGCCCCTCTGTGGGTGGGTGGTCAATTGTTAACACCTGCTCAAAGCAGCGATCACTCTTTGCCCTTTAATCTCCAACTCTGGACCCTGCCCCTGCCCCTGCCCCTGCCCCACCTGCTCCGGAAACAGGCTCTGGAGCAGACAAAAACATCCAGGAACTGGTCCACGGCTTGCATCTGGGGCAGAGAGAGGACCGGGAAGTGGCCCAGGCCTAAGGTCTGGGTGGTCTCACCGGTCCCACCCCCTTGTAGAGACCCAGGCTGGGAACCTGTCTGGCCACTGCCTACTTAAAACACGAAAGCAGGTCACTGCTTCCAAAGCAGGGCTGAGTGCAGAGCAGAAAGATGTAGACACGGACACACCCCGCGCCCCCAGGACGGAGCCTTTCAGCCGAACCTTTCACCGGGCTGCTCACTGCAGTCTGCTGAGTGAGGTGCAGGTTCCCGGCCACCGGGCTCTCTCAGTCTGCCCCACAGGCCTGTGCCCTGGCCAATCGGCCTCCACGGGAATCGGCGGGCGCCCCTGGCAGGCGGCCTCCGTTTCCCAACCCGAGGCCTGGCAAGGAGAGAAGGGAGAACGGAGCTCGCAGCGCTCACCCTTCTCGCCAGCGTCTCCAGCAGAGAAAGGCACAGCTGTTTTCTCAACTCTGGGCTCAAAAGGACAGAGGCAGTGCCTTCCCCACACGCACTCATGGACTGCACACACGGAAGCCTGGTCCGCCCGCGAACTCCGGGTTCCGTCTTGCAGTCCAATGAGACGAGACTGCCGGTTCTGATCAGAGCCCGGGACTTGAGGGGGTTCTGGTTCCTCAAAACCATCTCACCGTTTGGCAATCTTGCCAATGTTCTTCCTGGCCAGCCGAGTGCGCCTGGCCTTTGGTGACTGCTGCCGCCCTGGGTGTGTGTATGAGTGTGCACGAGTGTGCGAGGTGCCTTGCGTGCGTGGCGGAGGCCGGGGGAAGAGCTTTCCTGCTGGACACCATCTGTTCTAGGAGGGCCGGCTGTCGCGCAAGTCAGTTCCACAAACGCGGCCGAGCCCCCGCTCCGGGCTGCCAGCTCCCGGCCGGGAGACGGAGGCACCCCATGCCGAGACCGAGGCAGCCGGGGGAGGCAGACCAAGGCAACTGATAAAGCCCATGTGTTGACTGAAGGTTTGGTGGTTGTTTTGTTTTTTTTTTTAATTGAACTGCTTTGAACTAATTTTAGACTTACAAAAAAGTTGCAAGAGACAGTAGAGAGTTTCCATCTATTCTTCTACCAGGCGCCCCCGACGCTGTCATCACACATCGCCATGAGGACAGTGACCGCCCAGGCGATCAACACGGGCCAATGCCACCAGCCGCACCAGGGGCCCCACTGGATCCCTCAGTTCTTCTGCCAACATCCCTGGACCCCGAGGTCGCGGAACCGACCCGGGGCCTCCCGATGCACTGAGTTCCTCCTCCTCCGTCCCCTGAGATGGGGCCAGCCCCTCGGATTTCCCTCGTCTTTCGCGAGACCTTGACCCTTTGGAAGGGCACTGATCAGTTGGTTATGTGGTCAGATGTCCCTTGATCTGGGTCCGGCAGTTTCTCGTGACCAGAGCGAGGTTATGCATTTTTGACAAGAATGCCGCAGGGCTCATGGGAACAGGACTGGTTGGTGGTGGGGCCGACCGCTGACCGGCAGCGTGGACCTCTCCGCCAGGTGTCCCCACGGCTGAGTCACGGGGCTCCCTGAGCCGCTCGCCTCGGAGGACCGAGGCTCTTAAAGGGAAACGTGTGGCTGTCACTACAACTCCGCGTGTCCGCCCAGCTTGCTGGTGGTGGCAGCTGCCCCCCAGATGAGAGGCCTCCCGTGACGATGAATGAGCGGCAGAGCGCCATGTCGGGAAGGCGCAGAGGCTCTCGGTGACAAAGGGGAACAGTAGCAGTCTATTTATAGGCCCACTTGAAGACAGCTCGTTGTAACTACCGGAGTTGGATTTTTGGAACCTCGGGAACAAAGGCTGGCTATTTTAAACTCCGCCTGCACTTAGTTCAATGGCGAGCGTCAGAGGCACCGACCACACTTGGGCGCTGCTCCCAATCTGGGCAATTCAGTTTGTGCAGCACCTTGGGCAGGAGCAAAGCCTGCCTCCCCTGCAGAGAGGGCCGGCCTCAGGTGAGCCAAGCCCTCAGCCTCTGCTGCCCCGAGGGCACCCCCGGGGCCTCCCAGCCTCCCCGTCCTAGAAAACAGCTGGGCCCACGGCTGCCTGGGCCCACTGATGTCACCTCTCTTCCTCCCTCCACCGCAGGCTACGAAGAGAAACAGCGCCCCCTGTGGACAGGACGCTGGCCCCAGGACAGCTGGCCGTAGCCGCCTACCTGAAGGACACACGTCTGGGCTGGGACAAGGATGTCTGGGAGCTCACAGTCACATGTCCCTGAGGGAGGAGGCAGGTGGGGCCCAGAAGCTCCCCCGGACCCCGGCCCGACTCGGGCTCCGGGCCAAGACTGTGCAGCTGCTGCGCCGCCAGCCCACAGGGGGGAGGGGACGTGGGTTTTCTCCAAGTCTTGGCGCCCTCATTCCACGCCCTTCTACGCCGGTCCCAGTGCCCTGTGGAAACATGCGACTAGGGACCAGGCGTCTGATATAGGGAACCACCCGTCCCGTTGGATGGGATGAGCACCGCAGTTGTACAGCCAGGGCCGCCTTTACTGAGGGCAAACCAGCACGTCTGGGACCAAGTGGAAACACGCCAACGCCCCCAAAAACGTGCGGAGACGGACAAGCCACGTGGGCAAGTGCTGAAGCTCGGCGAGGGGTCCGTGGGGTTCGTCCTGCCGTTCTCCCCACCTTCTGGGCAGCTCACAGGCACCCACAACACAAAGACTTTTTGTTTGTTTTAGTAACGGTAGGAAAGCTCCCAGGCCACCGGAATGTGCTGTAGAGCTGACTGAGGCCAGGCGAGCGGGACCCCAAGAGAAAGAAGAGAGGCCAGGGTCACCCCACTCTCGTCCCGGCCTTCTCCAGCCCAGGAGGCAGGTCTGTCAGCGCTGCCACCGAGAAAGCCCCCGATGGCACCTGCAGCATCCAGTGAACCTGCAGCAATGCCTGGACCATCAAAGAGACTAATTTTAAGATAATCTCCATGGAAACCCTCTATTCTGATTTTTTCCATGGTAACCAGTGCGAGCACAAGTATTACCCAACACCCTTACACCACATGGGCAAGGTTGCCATCCGATCTGGAAAATATAAGCTGCAAAGGGCTTTTTTCCCCTGAAAGCAAAAAGAAGTGCCGAAACCTCCGGCCTGGACCTGCGGGTTCTGGCCCCCTCCCCCCGAGCCACTGCCAGACCAGCCTGTGCCCCGGCCCCTGGCCAGGCTGACACACCAGGCCAGAAAGCCGTCTCCTCCATTTAGCCTGGGACCGTCAAAGCTGCCAGAAGGCAAGAGCCAGGGCCTGTCCCTAGGCTCGCACGCTGCCCTCACGCTTCCCACAGACTCGTGTTCCCTGAACTCGGCCATCCTGAGTGACCCCTTGCAGACACGTGCTGGGCACCACGGGCAACCAGCCCTCCAACACACAAATGAGGCCTGTGAGGAACTGACTCCAGGGCGAGGGCTGCCCCAGCAGGCACAACCTGCTGTCTGTCCTGGGAGGACTGCCTGGAGGGGGTGCCATCTGCAGAGCCGAGTGTCGCTCTGCCGGGGGCAGGGAAGACAGCAACAGGGTCTATTGCCTTTTGGGGGTCGCTTCTTCCACTTTCCAGTGGCAGGTTTGAAAAAGCAGCATGGAGAAGGCAGGGAGACACAGGGAGGGAGGGATACTCAGAGGCCAATGGTCTCGGCCCCTGTCCACTCTCTCTGCTCTGCACCTCACCTGCGACCGCTGTGGGCTCTCCCACGGAGAGGGGACTTGTCAGCATGGCCTGACCAGGCTGCAGTGGCCCTGGGGCCAGAAAGAGCCCGGCCCTGCCTGGGCCCACGCGCCTGGCAGCACAACGCCAGGCCCCCCTGCCCGCTGCCCCGGGGTCCAGGCTCGATTCTTCATGTGCAGCTGTGGAATCCCCGCTGGCCTCGAATCTACCTTCTGGCTGCCGGGGGACAGAAAACCCTAAGCAGTCCTGAGACCCCTGAGAGAGAGAACAGAGCTCTCACAGGTGCGTGTGCGTGCCCAGGTGTGCGCGTCAGGTGTGCTGCGACATACGCAGAGCCGGGCGCAGAGTCACCAGGCTGCGCCGGGCGCAGAGTCAGGTTCGCCTACCTCCACGACCCTGTGACTGTCTCAAAACGCCTACCCTGGATTTCTGCGACTCCATCCCCTGGTGGTTTAAGTCACTAACTAGGCCTGCTTCCCGAGAAGCAGGCCACCGTCCTCTGGACAGGGACCCACTGCCTGCAGAACGGATGGGACTCTCCAGTAGCGGGACGCTCCCGTCAGCCCGCCGAGGGGGCAGCTCAGAGCCCACCCCACAGCCCACCCTCCGTCCCCCCTGCAGCCATCGGTCATCGCGGCCCCAGGGCTTGGTCCTTCTCTCGCTACCTAGAGGCAGTCCCCCAAAGGCCCCACCGAGAGGACCCTCCCCTGGGGGGCTAACTGTGGAGCCACAGCAGCCAGGCCGCCTCAAGGCCAGGGGTCAGGCACCATCACCTGCCAGCTTCCCCAAAGTCCCCCAGGCTCTGGAGGAGGGAGCTGACACAGGTGCCCTGCCTGCAGGCCAAGGGCAGGAGGCAGGCGGCCTGAGGATTCAAGACCAGGTGACTGGGCGGATGCAGCAGCGCTGGCGGACAGGACAGGACTGGGATGGGGCAGCAGCAGGCCCAGCAGGGTCCCTGGAGGGCTGCACTGGGCCCCGCCCTGCCTCTAACTCGCGTCTTAGCTGGAAACAAAGCCACACTCTGCCTGCCTAGCAGTGAGCAGAGCCCAGCAGGTGCCTCTGGGCTTGAAGAGCCCATGGGGCGGCGCTGAGGCTTTCCTTCAACGCTGCACGGAGAGCGGGACCCAGGACCTGCCGCTCTCCTGGAAGAGGCCACCGGCGCTCTCCCGGTGCCTCCTAGGCTGCGGCCCCCGGAGCCACAGAATCTCCCCTCCATGCACAGGCCCTTCTCCCGCCGTCCCCGCCCAGGGTGCCACGGTCACACGGGCAGTGGGCCTTCTGACAGACCAGGGACCAGTGCATCAGCATCACCTAGAAGAGTGTCAGAAATGCAAACCCGTCCTGAACCCGACACTGGGGCGGGGCAAGCCGTGTCCTACCAGCCATGGGACGATGCGGGGAGCTGCCACAAGCAAGTGGCCTGCAGCAGTTGTGTCCAACGTGGGCAGGCCTGCCTCCTCACCGCACTGCCCGCAGGCCCGCTGAACAGCTGCGCTGCTGCCAACGGTGGCCTCACGCCCGTCAAAGGCCCCCGCTGCAGCACGCTCTGCCGCCTGCGTGGGGGCGGCCCTAGCCCCCTCTCAACACAGCTGTAGACTGGGAGGAAAAGGAGAGGCGGGCCCACCTGCTTCCTAGGGGAACGCAACAGGTGGGAACCTGGGGGGAGGGCCAGCCCCCGCCCTGGCCCGAGGGCCCCTGGCCAGGAGTGCTGGAGTCTCCAGGGCTCCTGAACTTCACACAGCCACACTCCCTGCAACCGATGTCCAGGGACGTGCTGTTTCAAGCAAAAAATTTTCTAAAAATTGTACAGTTTGGTAACGAATATTGAATCTGCTTTAACTCTGGTCTCCTCTGTCCTCCCCCAGAAGCTAAGGAAGCCAGAGGACACCCCAAGACTGCCGGGCAGGTGGAAGGGCCACACAAGCTGGCCAAAGCGCGGCACCCTGCCTGAGGGCCTCAGCCACCCTGAGCGGCTGCAGCTGCCCCAGCTGCCCTGTTGCCACACCGCAGCGTTCTTCTGCAGAGGAGCGGCGGAATGACAAGTGCCCGAGGGCTATCCTGCAGGCAGGCGGGGAGGCAGCTGGGGACAGAGGCCCCGGATGAGCTGCCAGGGTTCCGGGAGCGCTGTGCCTCGTGAGGCCAGGCCCCCACCTCGTGTGGCTGAGGGCCAGGCTCGCCCTCACAGCAATGAAGGGGGCTGTGGACAAGGCTGGCTCTTCAGCCCAAGCCCCCAGCATATCAGGAAGCATCTCTCAGCCTCACAGACACCCTGAGCCCAGGCACAGGGCAGAGGACGCGCTGGGGGCCTGGGCACCAGGAAACCGGGCCTTTCTCTCGATGCCTGAGGGCCTGGGCGCCCTCTGACTCCCCTGCTGCCAAGAGCCCCCGGGAGCAGCCTGGAAGATCTGGAGCCAGAACCGGGGTCAGGACAGAAAGGAGAGGCTCCTCTCTGAGACCCATACATCTGAGGTTCGATCCAGCCCTGAACACTCACAATACCCCATATCTGCCAAGCACCCCCTCTAACCCATGCTTCTCACTACAAAAAGCAAATGCCAGCCAGAAACTTGTGTTGCCAGTAAGAGACCCATGTCCTCCCTGTCCCCAAATGAGAAGGCAAATCTACGAGGCAGGTGGGAACAGGCCCCTTCCCGCACCTCGACCGTAACACTCCTTAGGCTTGGAGCCTCCTCGGTGAGAACCCAGGTCTTCAGCAGCCACCACCCAGGACCCCCAGAACCTCTGTGTTGGCAAGATTCAGGGCCAAGACCCTCTGGGCCAGGGACCGGGCCCAAAAAGCCCTAAGTCAGGCCCAGCCCCGGGCAACACCCTGAAGCAAGGGTACGGGCGCCGCCGGGCCTCTGCCTCCGAGCCAGAGGGGCCGGAGGAGGGGACATGCCACCCTCATGGAGGGCAGAGCCTCCGGTCAAAGACCCTCAGTGACCGTGGCCCCCTCGTGCAGGAACAGCACAGGCTCGGGGGCTCGGAGGTCCTGGGGGCCTTGCCCGAGCGGTCCTGGGGGCGGGGGAAGAGAAGAGTCCCACCTTGTGGCTTGGCTTTCGTGTCTGGGAGCACAGAGGACTTGGGCCTCCCAAGAGGAAGCACCACCCCCGCCGGGCCCCCGAGGGCAGCCTGCAGGGCGGGGCTGGCACAGAAACCGACCCTGGTCAGGACAGCCCGGCCTGCCCGCCGGCCCCCACCCCGCAGGTTTGGAACACACCACCCCCCTGACTGGGGGCAGGGGTTCATCTAGCTCTCGGTCGGGCAGAGGAAGGAAAAGAAACACATTGAAAATAGCTAATGCTTGGCGAGTCCTCGCCAGGTGCCAGGCATGGTTCCAAGCTCCCGCTGGCCTGTGCCGCCTCATGAAATCTCAGCAAGGAGGGCCTGGCGTCTTGTCTCCCCTGCGAGGAGAGCAGAGAAAGGCTCGGCCCTAGAAGTCAAGGTTACCACCTGCGCTGGAGGACAGGCAGCCTGGGGAACTCAGGAAGTGGGTTTTCAGTGCTACTCAATTACCTAGAATTCTGTACTCTTCCCTCCCCCACAGCACAACCTTCCTTCCCACTTGCATGATGGGCTCAGAGAGAGGTTTGGAGGAAGGGCAAGAATAAATCAGATAAATGAATCTTTGATGCTCGAAGTGGTTTTACAATGCTTCCGTGGTTGAGGCAGAACCAGTCCCAGGGCAGCTGGGATTTGAGGGGCAGGTGCCAAGTCCAAGGTCAGCCAAAACACAGTGGTCCTTATGCCTCAGCAGCAGGCCTGCGAGAGGACCAGGGCCACGTGGGGAGCAGAGCTGGACGCCACGCGAGCTGCGCAGATGCCGCGGGGCCCCGCACGAGCCCCCGGGAAGCATGTGCCCGTCGGATCCGAGCCTTCCAACCTCACTCCAGCCCTGCAGCCCTCCAAGCAGGGAAAGCTCCCGGCCACAGCCCCAAACCCTTCATCGCAACTTGGCCAAGACTGGAGAGAAAACGGGGCCCATTATTCTCGTGCTGAAGGGCTGGGAAATGGCTTTTGCTTTTCAATATGAAATGTGCCTAAAAATAAGCTGTGAATTCCAACCAGAGGCTGAAAATAGCTCTGGCAGAGTGGGCTCGAGGGCGGCCTCCTTCTGAGACGGAGGGTTCCACGCCACATGCAGGGCCAGGTCCAGGCAGGGGTCTCCAGGGCAGAGGGGCCGTCCCAGGGTCACAGGCTGCCCTGCCCTGCTCTGCCCCGTGACTTCTAACTGCCACACTCTAACAGGCACATGGTCAGGGACTCGAGGCCCGACACCCGGCCCAGCGGGCTTCCTGCAGCCCCCGAACGCCCAGGCACGACGCATGGGGCTCTGAGGCCCGGGCCAGGGCCAGCGCGCACACGGAGCTGGGGTCAAGTCCCGGGATGCAGTGCTCAGGGGGTACAGCGGGGGCACTCGCAGGCTCTCGGAGAAGCGAGCCCCTGGCAGCCTGCAGACCGCGCACTAGGGGTGACCCCGGCGCCAGGCAGGCCCAGGGAGGGCAGGGCAGGCACACGCTCCAATGTAAGCAGCCGAAGCCAGTTCCAAGGTCTTTTCCTGTTACCTAGTGTCGCCTCTGATACTGAGATTCCATAAGTTTGAGAAGCCAAACGATTGTACGAAATGGGCCTGTCCTAGAAACCCAGGCTTAGGAAGTGGGGGCTCTGCCTGGAGCCACACAGTCAGGGCCCAGACCCCAGAGCCCATGAGCTGCCCTGGACATGCAGGGCTGTGGCCTGGAGGCAGCATGGGGACAAGCCCTCTGAGCGTCTGCCCGCCACGCCCACCCTGACCTGCCCCGCTGGCTTCCCCACCCACAGGCCTCTCCCTAGATGGTGAAGCCCACAGCTCAGGAGAGCAAGGGTGCCCCACCCCCACCCGAGCCAGGATTGAAGGGGGAGAGGCAGCTTGTCCACGTAACTTCCCTAATTACCCTGGGAAAAGGGGCGCAGGGTCCCGTGCTGGCAGGCACCAACCTCCCCAAGATTCAGGCAGCACCCTCCCCACCCCCCGCCGGAGGGGCAGGGCAGGAGCGTGGAGGAAGGGGCCCCTCTGCAAGAGCTGAGGGCTAGATGGGCTCCAGCTTCCTGGTTCTATTCCTGGCCGGCCTTGGCTCGCAGGAGCCCTGGGCAAGCCGCTTCCTGTTGTCCGGGCTGTTTCCGGGCACGGGAGAGGCCCTGCTCCCTCCGAGGCCAGGAGGGGGGGCTACAGAGCCTGCAGCCCTGGGACCTGAGACCCCCGGGCTCCACGGCCTCGGCTGTCACGGTGAGTCCTGCCAAAGCCACATGCAACCTCATTCCATGAGGCCTCAGCAGTCATCCATTTCCCCAAGTATTTGTCAGAAACACCATTAACTGCTAGAGTCCAGGAACACCGAATGCTCTCTTACCAACAAAAGCACTAAAACTGGTTTGTGGCCGAGGAACTTCCTCTCCATGGCTAAAAGACGAGGAAGTGAGAGTGCCAGGGTGGCCTGCGCCCAACCAGCTGTGGCTTCAGCATCGGGCCCTCCAGGAACCGGGCCGGGCCTCAGCCCCGCAGGGCACAGGGTGGCAGCACTGCCGCCCGCCGTGCACAGGCCGGGCAGCCAGAGTCTGCCCGCTCCGACGGCCTCCGCGCGTCTTGCCTGTTCACTGTAGGTTTGAAACAAAGTAGCACCACGAGGGCGAGAGTATCACTTGCTGAATGACAAGGTCTTACTAAGGTCCCTTCCCTGTGACCAGCCTTAGCCTCCAAGCCCTGCTGCCCCCGAGCCCGGTGCTGTTCACTGGGACCCAGGCCGCTGGCCCCCGGGCTCAGACAGCCTGGCCAGGCCACTCACCGGACGCCTGGAGGAGCTGGCCAGCGTGGCTGGCGGCCTCTGCATTTTCAGGACATCTCCGTAATCCACAACATCGAAGTTACTCTTCCAAACCATCACCTGCGAGACCAATGGGCACCAGAGTCAGAGAGAAGCCCTCCAGTCCTTCATAGAGAAAACAGGCAGGGCCCGGACAGTGGCCCCCGCCTGACACCCCAACCCAACCCTGGGACCTGCCCCTCCTCCCCAGAGAGCAGGCTTTTGCACTCGCAGGCCCTCCTGCCTGGACTGTCCCTGGCCCACACCCCGTGGAGCTTCGTCCCTGGGCTGGAGCGTCCGAGTGGACACCACCTTCTCAGAGGGGCCGTCCCCAGCCCACACCCCGACAGCTCCTTCGGAGCACCGGGGCCGCTCGGTGCTGCTTCTCCATCCCTTTTCATCGTTTGTCACGTCTCCCCACGGAAACGAGAGCTCCTGAGGGCAGCGGCTGGGCCCATCGTGCTGCAAGGGGCAGTCGACATATGGACTCTGGCCCAGACCACTGGCGTGAGGACCCGCTCCGACCCCACTCCAGGCCTCAGAGCTGTGAGGCCCGGCATCACGGGAGAGACATCCCGGACACCCCCCGGGTCAGGGTCTCCAACGCCCGCAGCCTCCCAGATGCCGGGCTTTGGGCCAGACCGCAGGGCCAAGGCGCCCGCCGGGGACAGGTCAGCAGCGCTTAGCCATCCGGGCAGGAGGCACTAGGGCCTCAGCTCACAGGATGACGAAGTAGGACAGACGTCTTCACACGTGCCCTCCGTAGCCATGGAGTTGGGACACGCCAGCCCCTCGAACAGCACATAGGCAGGCCAGGAGCAGAGGGTGGTGGCTGAAACTCAGTTTCCTCCCCGACAGGGTGGGTGATGGGGGCTGGCGCCCAGGGCTGTTATGCGGATGGAGGAGGAACCCCGGCCACACTGCCCACCCTACCAGGCCTGCCGTCTGTGTCTAGTGATCCTCTGAGCGAGCCTTCATCGGGAGGGGAGGCCACTGAAGACCAGCAGCCCAGGCCCCTCCCTTCCCCTGGTGGTGTGGGCAGGGAGGGCTTCACGCCTCGGCCACCGAGTTGGCACCAGCAGGAGACCTGCCCCAGCGGGACTAGGGCCCCCGGTTTGAGTGCCCCACTCAGCTGCGGCCTCCCGGCCTCCTGCCCGTCCTGGGCAGTGTCGACGGAGACCCCTGGACCACCCTCACTCACCTGCTCATCGGAGCCTCCAGAGGCAAAGTACTCCCCCGTTCTCGAAAAGGCAACGGTGGTGGCTGGACCCTACAGGACAAATGGGACATACGGTCAGTCTAGGTCCTGAAATGCACAGGGAGAGACCTGCAGCCGGTGGATGCAGCCACAGGACAGAGGGCCGAGAGAGGCCCTCAGCCCACAGTCTTCCCCAGCCCGTGCTGAGGGACCTGTGGGCACTCAGGTGTAAATGTCGGCCACCCTGAGACCTGTGACAGGCCCCCAAGCACCAGTGACAGGACCCAGGCTGGGCTCGGGGGCTGTGGGTAGGCAGAGGGGACTGAGCAGCCCCGCTCTCAGGCCGGCCCCACTGTCCCCATTTCCTGAGGGGGCCAGCAGACAGAGAGGCATGCCAACTCACCCCAGGCCTAGTGTCGGGACCAGGACTCGGCCCTCCGATGAGGCTGTGCCCTGCCCACACCACCCTGCAGCTGACCGGACAAACGCAGAGCCCCAGGGATGAGCCAGGCAGAGGTGCAGCCAAGGAGTCCCAGACAACCCCAGAGGCCAGGACCAGGGCAGGAGGGAGGCTGGGGCAGGAGTCACCCAAGGAGCAACAGGACACCCCTCCCAAGGAAGGGACGTGCCCGTTCTGGCCTCCCAGGTGCTGAGGGTCCCATGACCACCTGAAGGGCGATGCCAGGCCCGAGCAGAGCCCAGGATGGGGCAGCATCTCCCAGTACAGAGGGAGGGCTCTTCGGCACACGCGTGAGGGACACTCAGGGAGACGGTGCGTTCAGCCCGCCACCACGCACCATCTCCTCTCCACCAAACTTTTCAGAGGAACTCCGGGCAGGAGGGAAGCTGTCTACCCACACTGCTGGAATCTACCCATGGCCTCTCTCCACGGCGCCCACGATGGGGTGCTGGAGAGAAGCTAAGTTCACGGCCAGCTGACCCCAAGTGCTTGGCCTGGCTTGGAGCCCTTCACCTGCACGGACCCCTAGTCCTGGGGATGGTGTGTGCACCCCCCCTCCCTAAGGGGGCAGCGACACCGCCTCCAGCTGTGCCCGTCACTGGGGCCAGGAATCACAGCAGCCGGCAGCCCTGCGTGGCTCCCCGCAGGATGAAGGGGACCCACTGTTCCCTGCGGGACCCCAGTCCAGCCTGGCCACGTGCGAAATGCCCAGGCAGAGCTGCACAACCAGGGCCCGGATGTGGGCTGGGGCAGGTCGAGCGTCACTGGGAGACCCCTTTAGGTGACAGCACCCGAGAGCTAACAAGGTTAGCGAGACCTATGGGTGTGGGTGTGCATGTCCAGTTTCAGGTGATTTTCACTGCGTTCTTGGAAAACTTTGTGATTCCCATACTTTGGATTTTCAACAATATGTGGCATTGCTACATTAACATAAAAACAAAATGACGAAAATTGTTTTCATTTTGAGGAAAAACAGAGAGAAGAAAGAAAAGGGAAGGAAACCAGTGCACAGAGCGCCCCGAACGCGGGGCTCTTTGCCTGCCCAGGGCTGGCTGAGGAGTGGCAGGCTCCCAAGAAGTCACAGTCACCTTTCCTGTCATCACCCAACCCCCAGATGCCAAACTGAGGACAAGATGACGGAAACCAAGCAAGGGCTGCAGCAGCGGCCAGCAGCCCGTGGCTCAGCAGGCTGTTCAGGACCCGAAAGCCGGTGCTGGGGGCTGCACAGGCACGAAACGCTAGAACTTTCCCCAGAGTCCGCCCGCTGGGAGGCTCTGTTAGCAAGGCGAGAGGGGAGCCCCAAGGCATGAGGCCTGCAGCCCCCACCACAGCGCCCGTGCACCAGGGGCCTCTGCAGGCTGCTGCCCGCCCATCTGCGTGCCTGTCAGGGGCCCCCGGGCACACGGCGCAGGGGACGGTGGGCCCTGGGCTCCGCTGCGTGCCAAAGCCAGCCTGCACCGTCGCAGTGCCAATCCCTTGGCCGGCCTTCGGGTGACCACCCAGGCCCCCTGCACCTGCCCCCCACCAGCACTCCGGAGCCCTGCGGGCCGCCTGCCGCTCAGATGCTCTGCTGGGGCTTTTCCTCCCCCGCCTTCCTCCTGAGCCTCCCAAATTCAGCTCTTCACCCGGTTATTTTCAGTCTTTCTTGGTTTTAAATAAATTCATTTAGGGCTATAAATTTGGCTCTGATTATCATCTTAGCTAGATTCCGAAAGTTCCCAACTCGCAATGCTTTCTGGGCCGTTCCCGTCCGGGCGGCTGGCCCCTGCTCTGAGGTTCCCTTCATCCCACCAGCAGTGACTGCGGCGGGTGGTCGGTTTCCAAAGCCCGGGGCTCAGGCATCCCTTCCGCCACCGAGGTGGTCAGACAGAGCACAGGCTTTCTGAAACCTCTCTGCCCTCTAGTGGCTTATTCCTTTCCTGACGAGTTCACTCACCGGCTGACACACTCGCTGGGCCTTCAGCAGCGTGGAGCCCAACCTGGCCCTGACTGCCATAGGCACTCAGCTGCCCAGGGTTCTGGTCTACCGCCTGCCCAGTGAGATGACCCTGCCTGATCACCCCGAGTCCTGGCTCCACCCCCTCACCCTCCTGACCCTGCCCCACCAGCCCTGGAGCTTGGGGTCCAGCGCCCAGGCCCCTCTGCCATGCCAGCCTCCAGGCTGAGGGGTCTAGGCTAACTAGTTCCTGCCCTCTCACGTGACGAAGCACCGATGGAGGAAATGTTAAAAAGACGAGCCAAAGGGGCCCATGCTGTTCAAATCTCGTAGCTCTTTGTGATTCTCACTCTGCAGCCTGGCAGCTTGTCGAGACCTCTCCACTCCCCTCACCCCTCCCGCCTGACTCCCCTGCGTGCCTGAACTTTGACCCTTGTGCCCACAACAGCTACTCAGGCAAAAGCCCAGCCAGGTACCCCCACCCACCACCACTTCGGAAGGGTTTTGAAGTTTTTCAGTGGCTGCCATCGAACAAACAAGAACGTCACCCCATATGCCCGAGTCAGAGGTCGAAGAATAGCTGTACCCCACAGAGGCCCGAGAGGGCTCTGGAGCGGGTGCTCTGGTCTCTCACCTGCAGCCGGGCCACTTGTACAGACCCCCAGGGAGGCTCCTACGCTCACTTGCCAGCCTCTGCTGTGGACTGGCGTGTGTCCAGGGGGAGCCTGTGGATGAGGGCCTTAGGGAGGGCTGCTGCCCAGGGATGCAGACGCTCTCTGCTCACCACGGCCAAGGACACCCGTCCCCAGCCTCCCGCTGGGGGCTGCAGGCAGGGGCCAGAGGGCCAGGCACACAGCTGGGTCACTCAGGTTGAGGCAAAGGTGTTTTTACCCGTCTTGATGCCCCCTCACCTCTCCAGGAGGTGCCCCATTATCCAAGCCAGGAGGTCTGACTTCCCTTCCCCGGAGCAGCTCGCAGGCCCCTGGCTCAATGGTGCCCCCACCCCACCGGGTGAGGCCCCTGTGGCCTCCATCTAGCCTCAGCAGAAGCCCCAGCCTGAAACAGGCTCCCAGGTGCCGGGCAGCCCAGCGCTGGCTGCTTGCCCACACCTGGGCTGGCCGGGGCGCCTGGGGCCATGTGCCGCCTCTCGCTGCTCAGTTGCTCTACCACGACACGAGCACCAACCGCACAGCCGAGAACACCAGATTTAGCTCCCACCCCCAGCCCACCCACCCTCCTCTCCCAAGCAGCTCTGGGATGTAAATCAAGTGAGCATGGCTTGAGATGTTTCAGAAAATACAGAAACACAAATCTCTATTTCTAGCACACTGCCTGCAGGCTCGCCACACGGAGGGAGCTACGGGGCCCTGCTTAGGCTCGAGGCTCGGGCGGAGGCTGGTGGGAAAGCCTTCCCTCTCCACCCCCCACCCCACTGCAGCGGGGCTCCCGTGCGGCCCGGACACCCCACACCCCGGCCCCGTCTGTCCCGGATCCCTCGGGCAGCAGGGACTCCCTTCCCTTCTGCTTCACTAGGAAGGCTCTGCAGAGCCTCAGAGAGGGCGCTGGCCCCCAGCCAGCTCAGCACCCTCAGACAGCCAGCCTGACCTCCGGACTCAGGCCCCGGAGAGGATGGCCCAACAGGTGGGGCCGCTGAGGGCACCGCAAACAGACCTGTAGACCAAGGGGCCAGCAGGGGGAGGGTGTTGGGATCAGGGAGCCCCCACAGCCCACCCAACTGGGGACAGATTTCAGAGGGGCTCTGGGACAGAGAAGCCCAAGTGAGAGAGTGTTCTGGGGGAGATGAGGAGAACCCTGAACAAAATAATAAGCCAGATAACCCTTTCAGGGACTCCGTGGGTGGGTGGGAGGAAGAGACAAGGACCCCGGCCCACAGGGGGAAAGACCGGGGGCTGTGTCCCTGTGCCCACCAACCAGGACCAAGCACCAGCCGCCCCCGAGGTGCCAGGACCGCACACACCACAGCGACTCTGAGCGGCCTTCCGAGGAGCTGTCGCCCACGGCAGCTGGAGGTTGCGTCCCAAGAGGGGAAGTGTGAGGAGGCTGATGCCTGTGAGGACCTGACGTGCGGTGCTGGGCAACGGAGACACGGCCTCCCCTGGGGCAAGGCAGGAGTGGCCGTCGTCCACGGACGAGGGGAGACCCAGCGAAGCCAGGGGCTCATCCACGTCCCAGAGCAGGGGCCATGCTGGAACGGCCTGACCCTGACGCCCCAGCCCTCTCCTCCGGCCCAGAGTCTCCCCACAGTGAGGCTCAGGCTTCCTTGGCTGCACAAGGTGGGAAGCATCTGGTTTGCCAGCCCAGAAATGGGGGGTGCAAGCTGTTTGATCCTGAAAACCCTGGGGTGTTTCCTGAGAAAGCTGCACATAGTCACCCACCAGACAAGACGAGGCCATGCGACCCCTCCCCAAACAAGCACATCCCAGCATCTGGCCTCAGTCAAAGAAGCCGGCAAAGGCGCCTGGTGCAGGCTCCTCACCAGCCCGCACCACCCCAGCCCGCCCCGTGCTCCGTGCCCCAGGGGCGGGGGCAGAGCCTGGGGGCAGTGCCCCAGGGGGGGGAGTGCCGACCTGCTCTGTCCGCTGGCCGCCGGTGGGCAGATGCGGCTGGAGGCGGAGGGAAGGTGGGGGGCACCTCCAGCAGGCTCCGCAGCCTGCCCACCCCCACCCTGCAAAGGCTCTGTGCCTGCTGGAGCTGCCTCTGGAACCTGCTGCCACCCACTGGCTGGTCACCGCTGAGCCCCTCCTGGCTGGAGCAGCCGGGCTGTGGAGGGGCCAAAGCTCACGGTGGTGGGTGCCAGCAAAGGGCCGGCCTAGCCCCCTGGCCCTCCACCCGAATCACTCGGTGCCGCTCAGCCCGTGGAAGCCTCTTTCCAGCCACCGGACCCAGTGGCAGCCCGGTACAGCGCCCTCGGGCAGGGCCTCTGAGTCTGGGACGGCCCTCTGCAGCTCGGAGCCCCAGAGCCAGGACCGCTGGACGGAAGTGCCAGAACTCCCGGGGCCCGCAAGAAACACGTAACTCACGCCCACCCCGCCCCACAAAGCAAGCCGGCCTCACACGGGCCAATCGCGTGCCAGAGACTCTCAAACTGCTGGGCCACTCAGACTCCTGGGCTACCTGGCTGCCGGGAGGCCCTGCACACAGGCCCTGCACACAGGCTGGCCCCGAAGACTGCGCTGGGTGACCCTGCTCTCAGCAAGCGCCTCTGCCCTGCAGCCTGGGCCTGAGGGGGCCACTGCACGGCACTTCCAGCCTCAGCCCGGGCAAGAGAGCCCGCCCAACAGCACTGCCCCCCACCGGCCCTCCCTCCCTGCTCTCACTGCTGCTGGGCCCCCCCAGTCCCACCCTCAAGCAGGACACTCCCTGGCTCAGAGTGCCCCCTCCTGGCCCAGGTGTCACGCCAGCATCGCTCCCTGTGCTGGCTTCACCTCAGGCCTCTGACTCCTCTCCCACCTGTGCTGTCCCTTCTCCAAGGTGGGGAGCAGGGAGCTCCAGGGGCTGCTGCTCCACTGGCAGAAAAACACAAGTATCCCCGCCCCCAGCCCACTTGGGGCTCTGCCTGGGGACTGTCACTAGGTGGTCCTCCAAGTCTAAACCCAAGTGTCACGGGGTTAATCCCCTCCTGCTGGGCCAGAACAGGAAATGTAGCACCAGACCTGGGACAGACACTGCCCCAGGCCAACTGGCCTCCCGCACAGGCCAGTGACCTAAAAACAAGCAGAGATCGCAGCTGGACCTCTACAAGCCGCACGTGAGGGACAAGCGAGTGTGGCAGACTTGATTCCTGCCCGGCTCTGCCCCTCGGCTGCGACAGACCCCTGCAGGTCCAGGCCACCCTCCAAGCCTCTGTGTCCTCACCTGGAATCAGCAGTGCCTTCAGATCCGCCACCCTCAGCTGTGTGACAGACTCTCTGGGCACCTGGGACCAACCGGGAGCCCTGGGGCTGCTCAGCCACAAGCTTCAGGAAGTGGCTGGGGGCAGCTGTGCTCGATGGGACAGGAGCCACCTCCCAGGACAGAATGCGAAAACCCAAGTGACCCCAGAGCCCAGGCGCGTGCCTTCCTAGGAGGATGGGGAGGGAGCCGACGTCACGATAAGGGACCAGACGTCACGGCGGGAGCCCAGGAGGCCTCCACAGCTGCACAGAGGCTGGTCCGGGGCTCCAGCCTGCCCCTCAGCTGCCCCTCCTGGGACCCCCCAGGCTCTGTCCCCGGGCCCAGCAGAGGTGACACGTGCCCCAAAGGAGTCCATGCAGGTGTCACAGAACCACCACCTGGAGCAGAGCCCCTCCGGCCGATGGCACCTCATACACCCTCAACTCAGGACTGTCAAGGGGGAGCCGGAGGACAGCACAGGCTCAGCCTCCGCAGATGCCTCCCCCACCCCCTGGGGTTCAGCAAAGCAGCCCCACTTTAGCCCGCTGGCCCTGGCTGGTGGGCTCTGTTTTAACAAACTGCCCAAATCCAGGCTGCTCAGCCACACTGTCCCCCCTTGGTAAGGCACTGTTGGCTGCCTGTGTCCCTGCAAACCCAGGGCTGGAGCAGACTCCAGGCACCGAGGGCGCGTGGGCTGTGCTGGGGCAGCCCCACACTGCATGCTCACACCTCGACATCTGCCCTGAGACCAGACGCTTCGGTCGTGATGCTGCTTCCCTGCCGTTAGGACGCACCCAAAAGGACATCCTCTCTAGCCAGAGGGGGCACAGGACGCGGGCCAGTTCCACCTAAGTGGCCACCTGTGGGACCCAGCACCTGGGTGCTGCCACCAGTCAGAAGTGCATGGCAGGCTCACTGCAGGTCTAGACAGAGAGGAGGGGGAGGAGGAGGAAGGAGGGAGGCAGGAGAGCCAGACCTCTAGGAAGAGGCCAGGGGCTCCCAACCCCGCACCCGAGTGGAGCTGGTATCACAGGTGCCCTGGGGGGAGACCCATGGCACGGTGACACTGAGCCTGTACGTGACAGGGACTCTGAGGTGGACAGCAGAGACACACCTGAGCCGCACGCTCTGGCTCCCACGTTCACTGGCCAACCTGGTGGGGAGGCCGACCTGCCTATACCAAACCCTCCTCCGGGTGCTGCCTACGACTCGGCCCACTGCGCCTGGTCTAGCTCATCTCCGCTGTCTCGGCTCTGCTGACTTCCTGGGGAGGCCCAGACTCCCAGGCCACGCGCCCCAGGAGTGGGGCGGTGACATCTGCTTTGTGGCCCGGGTGCCCAGCCCAGCAGCTGTGAGTGGGAATAACAGATGGAGAAGTGAATGAGGGGAGCTCTTGTCTCTTTTCTTCTCCTTTCTGGGCACTGGGGCTCGGAGCCTCTGCAGCCATTTCCCTTGCTCCGTACCCCAAGCCGCCAGCTGCCCCTCAGCCTGGGCCCCCCTCCACGTCCCATGGCAGACACGGAACCGTGCAGTGCTGCCTGCAGGAGAACAGCTGACGAGGCGTCTCAGACTCCCAGGTGGGCCAGCTGCACGAAGAGCCCCCACAGGGGAGAAAAGGCCCCGGGGGACAGCGCACTGCACCCTGGTGGCAGGCTGCCGCTGCGTGCTGCCCTTCCTCCTCGGGGGAGCAGGCGAGGCTGCAGCAGGCACTGGTTCCCAGTGCCCTCCTGGCTATCGGATCCAAACTGGGTTCTGGGGCTAAGTCACCGACTCACCAAAGAGCTGGCCAGGCTGGCTCCCGGCAGGAGCCGCAACCGCCTAGCCCAGCGGCTGTATTTACAGCTGCGCCTGCTGGCTGCCCTGCCCTGAGCACCAACAAGTCTGACATGGAGCACGAGGGGCCGTCAGCCATGACTGAGGGCGGCAAGCAGCCTCCAGGTGCCTAAGAGGCAGGAGGAAGGGCCCATGCCCCACCCCAGCCGTGGTAACAGCCCTGTGCCTGACTCTGACGGCAGCAGGGCCCAGAGAGCCCTGGGCTACACCTCACGCCCGGCCGTCAGCCCCCCTCGGCCCTCGGGAGATCCCGGCTCCTCTCTCCCTCCCGCCTGCCTCCTGCTCACAGGTGGGGAAGGGCAGACCAGAAAGCCTGTGGGTGGGGTGATCCCGATGCCAGATGCTCAGCCACAGCTGCCGGGGTGAGCGGGGGAGGGGTTAAAGCCCACCACCAGGCCAGCTGCTGGAAAGAACAGAGACACCACCCCCCATCCCCCCACCCCGCTCCCTGCCGGAGCCCAGGAACTCCCAAATACATGCGCAGGAAGATTCCCCTCCTGCTTGTGCTGCTGTCTCCACAGCTATGTGTCTGCAGAACCCCGAGGCAGGTCAGGGCATGGGTTCCAAGACTCCACTCAGGTGGGACCAAGGGATGCCTGAGGTCTCAAGGGGACAGTCGGCACTGAGCCCAGGGGAAGTCCAACAACTGCGTCCAGGTGCCTCCCTGCCCTCACCCCCACAGCCCCTTCTCAGCTGCAGGGCCAGGCCCAGCACCTGATGCAGGTCACAGGTCTGATGGGGGGTGGGGGAGCAGACCTGTCTCTGCACCTCACCCCATGGCCCAGGCAGGGAGGGGCCCCGGGAAAGGCCTCCACAGGCTCCGAGGGGGGCGCGGCCCAGGGACCCAGCCCACCTGGGCCCTGATCTGCCCCTCCATGCCACGCAGGCCGATGCACTCACCTGGTGCCCGTGGAGCGTGTAGAGCAGCCGGCCCTCCATGAGGTCCAGGATCTTCAGGGTGGAGTCGCTGGAGGCCGTGGCCAGGTAGTTTCCCGACGGGTGAAAGGAGAGGGCATTCACCGCCGCAGTGTGCACTGGAGAAGGAACACCCATCAGGCACGGGCTGGGAGGCCCGGGGGCACCGCTACAGCCTGAGGAGGAGCCACTGGGGCCAACCGAGGCCAGGCTGGGGCGGCCACCGCTCAGAGGGGCTATGAGGACCCCGACTGGGGTTGCCCAGGACAGCGGTGCCATCCATGGGCAAGAGGAGACTCATCTGGGCAGAGGGCAGGCAGCAGGGGGCAGGCAGCAGGGGGCGCAGGGCAGTGGACGCGTGTGGCTGGCCGGAGGGACAGAGCGACCCCCCCGGACCCTGTGCCACCACACAGAGCAGAGCAGGGCGTTGCAACATGACACCGCCTCCCATGCGGCCCTGGAAACGCCCCCGATGCCTCCCCCCTACAGGAGTGTGGGGGCAGTGAGCAGACAGATCAGGCTGGGTCCCGGCCCAGCTCCCCACCGGCCCAGCACCCTGAGCCTGTATCCTCCATCACGGCGCCCACGAGTTAGGGGTGCTGTGGGGATGCGGCCAGGTCAGGGATGCAGCCTGGGAGAGTGCTGCAGAGCAGGCCCTCCGATGTCCCTCTCCGCTGCCCGGGATGTCCCCTGCAACTGCCGGTCCTGCCATCCCCCCTCAGCAGCTCCACCCTGTCCACGACCCGCCCCTCCCACTTTCCCAGCACCACCCCCAGCAGCTGCCCTGGTGTGGTCGGTGCCGTGCCCCTCGCTCTCCGAGACCTGGCCACCCAGAGTCGGCTCCCCAGCTGCGGGGCTTTTCACCCCTTGTTCTCCGCAGGTCGGGGAGACTTGCCCACCTCTCCTCCAACCTTGATGTTCCCCTTGAAGTCCCTCACTCAGTCACCTCCTCAGGCGAGCCTCCCTCAACCCCCTGTCGGGGCCACCCCCTAGCTGGTCTCCAGCCAGTGCCCTCTTCGCAGCAGCCACTGGACTCAGACCAGGTGCCCGAGGCCACGAGCTGTACCGGCCTGGGTTGGGTCCTCAGCCCCCAGCTCAGTGCCTGACTCGGGGTGGGGCTCCGGAAGCAGTGGGCTAGGGGGACCCGGGCAGGCCACATGGGGACAGTGGCCTGTGGACCAGCAGCATTACAGCTTCGTCACAGCTGCTCAGGCAGACCCAGCGCCTTCGTGCCCGTCACCCCGGGCCTGGGGAAGGAAGCCAGCGAGCAAAGACGGCCACGGGCCCTCAGAGTTGGGACTGCCCTGGTCTCACGGCAGATCCACAACCAACCCCGTCCTGGCACTGCCAGGCCATCTGAGGGACCCCTGCTGGGCCAGGGAACACTGCCACCACGACTGGCCCACGGCACAGGCTCATGCACATGGGGGAGGCAGCCAGGGCTTTGCATTCATGTCCGGACACTGTCTAGCCCAAGGCTGTGGGGGAGGGCTTAGCAAAAAGCTGGTGGCAGGGAGAGCAGAGAAATAAAGCCACAGCCAACCCCAGGCAGGACTGATCAGGCGCAGACCGACCACAGGCGGAACTGAGAGAGGATCAGAGACGGTGTGACTGTCAGTAATCACTGCGGAGGGACACGCACATGTGTGCAGGCCTGGAGGAGGAGGACGGCAGTCAAGGGACTTTTAATTTCCGCTCTGCACGCCTCCCTAGAGTGCTCTCACCCCCGGAAGAGCTCCCAGGACAGCACGACTGCAGGAAGGATGAGACCCGAGCCCTTCGTGCTGGGAGGCAGGAGACCCCGGCCCGGCCCGGCCCGGCCGGTCCCACAGGCCCCTCGGGTCACCACCTGCAGGCTGAGAGCCAGGACCACACACGCCCGAGGGCTGCTAGGCTCCCCGAATGCCAGTTCCCAGCGGCAGTGCGGTGGGGCGGGAGGGGGCGAGCGCTGTGAGAGTCCTGCCCACCCAGGACCCCTTGGCTCCCTTAAATGCCACTCCCAGGACATGCCCCTGCCCAGGGCAAGGTGCAGGTCTCCAGGAAGAACGCAACACCCAGCCCACCTGAGAGCCGGCCAAAGAGCAGTGGGGGCAGGAGACTGGACCAGAGGAGCCCAGGGCCCCAGCACCACCAGGGCGTGGACACCACCCCGGGGCCTCCCACCTGGTCAAGTCTGCCTAAGTGGGGGACATCTCCTAAGGATGGGGACAAGCCTCGCTCCACCACAAATGGCAGGAACACCAGAGGCCTCCTGGCTTGGGGGGGGGGGGGGGGGGGGGGGATGACACACAGAACCGTCTGCTCCAGAAGAGAGCTCAGCCTGGCACACCAGGCAAGGGGACGACGCCCCAGGAGGGGCGCCAACCAGCCGCTCCCCACGTGCTCTCCCGCCTGTTCCACAGGCCGCCACCAGCCCCGGCCACCCCTCTGGCTCTAGAGAGGGTGTGGGCCAGCCAGGGAGGCCTCGTTGTGAGAATCAGGCCTGCACAACAGCCCCCCAGAGGCTCAACCACCTCCCAAGGGGGCGCGCAGCCCATCACGGGCCCAACCAGTGACCGTCCGCAAACAATCCATCTTCAACAAGCCTGGAGTGCCAGGCCCTGGTCTCGGCTCCACGGCAGGCACCAGCGGTCGCCATCGGCTGATGGCCATCTGGAGACAGTCATGGGCTCCTGGCCATTACCCGCCCCCCCCCCACCTCAATCCTGAAGACGGGACTCCCAACTCAGGGTCAGAGACACACTGACGTCAGGATTCCACAGGTGGCCAGGGGCCCGGGAGGGTGGGACCAAGGCCATGGCAGACCCTGCCCCCAAACGCTGGGGGCTGGCCACAGCTTGCGGGCAGCAGCGGCTGAAGAAGAAACCTGGCACCCACAATCCGCTCTGCACACAGAGACTGCCTGCAAACTGGCCCGCTGCCTGCTGGGCTGCAAACCAGCCAAGGGGCCCGGAGGAACCCCAGGTGCCCAGGCAGAAAGTGCTTTTCTGGGGCGGGCCCCACCCCCAACCCCAGTACCAAGGGCTGGGCTGACCTCACCCAGAGTGGCCTCTCAGGGTCAGTGGCTGGCACTGCCCATGACTGGGCAGCTCTGCATTTATGGGGCTGAGGATTTGTGCAAGGAAGGGGCCCTGACCCCAGCACCCAGGACACGCCGAACATTCCTCCCTGTGAAGTCACGTCAGTGCCATGCGGGGCTGGTGGGATAGGGCCGGTGAGGCAGCCTGATCAGGTGGACAGCGCCCTGCCTTCTTACCAACCCGCTCTCACGGTGACACAGACACAGCCTGCCCTGCCGGCTGCACAGCCGGTCTAAAGCCCTCCGTGACCACCCCTGGGGCAGGGTGGGGGTCTGCGGGTCTGCTGAGGCCCAGCGGACAGAGACCCGGGGGCTCCGGGCTGCAGCTGCAGCTTCAGAGGAGGGCCAAGACCTCCAGGTGCCTGAGCGAGTCTATGACTAGAATCAGCGAGGAGCCCAGCGTGGGGTGCGGGCAGAAATCAGACTCAGGGGCCCTGAGTTGGAGACCCAGATTCACAGCTTCCCACTGCAGTCGACCCCCTGGTGACGGACCTGCGTGCGCCCGGATGCCATAAGGCACGCCGTGGTTCCGGGGCCGGGACTGCTGCTCAGCTGTCTGAACAGCCTTCGTGTGGGCTTGGAGCATATGGAGCCTCACCCGCCTCCACAGGGACGGGCACCCCGGGACGCCGCAGACCCTCCCGCCCAACTGGGAGATCAGAGCTGCTCCCCACGGTGATCGGCCAGAGCCAACCAACGCTGCCCGAGACAAATGGCACCAGCAGCCTACTGTAGCCCAAAGTGACCCCAACCACCCAACCCGGCCAGCAAGTGCCCTCCACGGAGCACGGCCGTGGGGCGGCTGGCCGCACACCACAGCACTGTGACCAAAGCTCTCCGAAAGAGCCAAACAGCCTCACACCCCGAAGCCCACACAGGGGTGCCTGGTGCTCCCCCTGAGTCACCGGGGACACTCTGGCTAATGCGGTATCCTTAAACACGCTCCCCTGGGGATCCAGGACAGGAAACCGCTCAGGTGTCTGCTGCCAGAGGCCTGGGAGCCCTTCTTAGGGAATCAGCCTCCAAACAGAACCGCCCTCCAGAGGGAGGGAGAGCATCTCTGGGAGAAGGTTCTACTGCGGGAGCCAGACCTCCCACCCCACCCGCTGCCCAGCCTGAGGGATCAGGAACCCCAGGGACCTCTCTGCAGCACCCTCCTCTCTCCTGGAGTGCTGGCGTCACCCCCTCCTGGCCACCCTTTGCACAAAACCCCACGCTCTTTCACCCCCAGCTCTGTCATCCTTAGCCCTCCCATGCTGGGGAAGGGGCCTGTGGCCGCCCACCCCCCTGCTCAGCAGACCTTCTCCTCCATGGCCCCTCAGCTGCAGGGACCCAGGATGTGGCCTCACCCCTGTTCATGCCCTAGGTCCCTGGGCCTGCTCCACCCCACCCGGCACCCGGCCCTCACCTAGACACCGGGCACAGACAGCCCACCCACCAGTCACACGGGCTCTCGGCTTCCTTCCCAGGCTGCTGTCAGCACTGCTGTCCTCATACGCCCCCATCCCTCTGCTCCAGGGATGGTCGGCCCCAGCACAGCCAGCCTGCCTGCATCTTTGGGACCTGGGCCAGAAGGTGGCACCCAAGGCCCTCCCCAGTGGGTCCTGCCAACACCGGGCCAAGTTCATGACCCATCAGAGGGGGGCTGGGCTCCTCCCACCACTGTACTGGGAGCCTCAGAAACCCATAAAGAAGGCACTGTTACCAACCCCTTCTCAGACAGGGAGCAGCCCGACCTGTCCCAGCCCTTCCTCCCAACCTACTCTCACTCCTCCATGCCCACCCACGTTCCCCAGTCTCCAGTCCAGTCCTGGGGCAGAAGACAGGCCTCTGAGCCTGGTAGGGAGGGAGAGGCATGGTCTCTGACGAGAAGACAGACCCCAGCAGCTCTGTTCCAGAGTGTCTGAAAGAGACAGGTTAGTGACAGACCCCAGGGCTCCCTGGAGGAAAGGCCAGGCTCTTGTGGCTGGCCTCTGCCACCTGGTGGGCGTGCGGGGTACTGCAGGCTGGCCTTGCCGGGACACCAGACTCCAGCCAGACTGAGGCTCAGCAGCCTCCTCACCCTCACTCACACTGCACCCCCCCGCCCCCCCCCCGCCCCACTTTGCGCCAGGCACTAAGTCCTCCACACGGACCACTCAGTGCCCTGCCCACGCCCCTGCAAGGCAGCCCTGTCACTGTCCCAGGAAGCTCAGAGAGCTTGGGGACCCCGCCCGGAAGCTAAAGCTGCTGCAGTGCCCACCCTCCGCCACGAGCTTCTCAGGACCATCGCCCCCTTCGTGGGAGGCCTGTCACTCTGGTCACCCCAAGAAAGTGCTGTCCTCAAGCCTCTAAGACCAGCTAGGAGGGGCTTGTGGGGGCTGGGGGAGAGCTCTGAACCCCAGGCCCCACACCTTTGTTCAGACACGTCCTTCCTGTTTTCAGGTGTGAATTTTAGGAGTGAGCCTGTGAACTTTAAACTCGGTCCCAAGTCACCGACCCCAGTTCTCCTCACAGCCAGCTCCGCCCTTCCTTGCCTCGCCAAGCCCACAGGCCCGCCTGCGCTGCCTCCCGGGTCCTCCCGTGGCCCTGGGCCCACAGCCGGTGAGGTGACTCGAGGCGCTGCCGGGTCAGACCTGCTCAGACAAGCGCCGCGCCCCAGCACCTTCGGCTGCTGCACCCAGACCGCACTGGGTCTGCCCTAGCCCCCCGCCCACCTCAACCGCCCAAGGCCCTGCCTTCCAAGCACCACAATTAAATAAGGGATACAGCCCAGGGCTGGCCCCTGAACCTGGACCAAGGCTAAACTGACCCTCCATACAGCTCATGGCCCCACATCTGTGGCAGACACCGTGGGGCCCCAGGCAGCCAATATCCCACCAACACTGACCTCTTGTGACAGACCTGTCCCCTTCACCGGTCAAGGGCTGTCACCTTGCACCTGGAGGGCAGAGCCTCCATTACAAGGGGAGGCAAGTGGCACGGGCAGCCCCAGAGAGGAGCCCTGGCCAGACACCCATCAAGGGCCCCACCTCCAGCCGGGCCAGGACTCACAGGTGGGCACAAAGGGCGTGGTGGGCGCAGGGCAGCACCAAGGCTCCACGCAGGAGAGCCAAGCCTCAGACCGCAGCCCCGGGAGACCCCACCCGACCCGGGGCTCCTCCCCACCCGCAGGGCTGTCCTCAGGCCCCTGTAAGCCCCCAGTGAGGAGCTGGACGCTGGCAGCCTCGGTCCAGGCAGCTGCTTGTGGACACTCACGCTGGTAATGCTGCAGCAGCCGGTGAGTCCGCACATCCCACAGCTTCACCGTGTTGTCCATGCCGGCAGCAGCGATGCATGTGCCACTGGGGTGGAAGTCCACGCAGGTGACGAAGCTGCAGAGACAAGGCCGCCGCAGGCTAAGGAGCTCTGCACTGGCTCAGAGCAGATGCCGAACACCCAGCACCGTCCCATCCCACATCTGGACACACTGTCCCCAAATGCTCCCTTCCTCCTTCCCCATCTCTGCAACAGGTGACCACAGGAGAGCAAGGAGGAGCGGGCGGCAGCAGGGACCCGAGCTGGACTCACCAGAAAGCGTCACCTTCTATACACAAGGAGGGAAAGCAGTCTTCAGACCCAGGGCCAGCGGGTCGCTCGGGCTTTTAGGGACCCTCGCCACCCCCATGCAGGGCCTCCAGGCCAGTGTCACAGCCAGCTCTCAGGTGGGGCCCCGACAGCCGGGGCAGAGACAAGGGTTCATTTCGGGACCCAGAGCAGGTGAGTCCCTGAGCAGATGCAGGCCCTTCCCTCTCCTGATGACAGGGCAGCATCAACAGCTGCCATCTGCTACGAGGCTGAGAGGACCCTTTGGCTTACAAAGCCCCCACCACAGGGGACACACCCATGTGCCTTTTGGGGTCTGGGTGCAACTGCTTCCAGACAGACATGTCACAGTCCTGAGAGCCAGAAAGCAAAAGGAAAGAGGTGCCCCAAGAACGACACAAGGCTAAGCGTTCCCCGCACTGCCGGGGGCAGGGAGGAGGCTGAAGCTTCCAGCCACACAGGACCAGGTGGGGACCGGAGCAGCAGAGCCGTGGTTCCTGGCCTCGCCGCCGCCTCCGCCACCCACAGGCAGAGGAGGATCTGGGCACTCACCCGCCGTGCTCGCAGTAAGAGTGCACGCACTCCCGGCTGGTCTTGTCCCACAGCTTGACGGTCTTGTCGTCGCTGGCGGACACGATGAGCCGCCCATCGGGGGAGAACCTGAGTCGGGCAGGGCACCAGTTGTACCACGGGCTGGCAGACGTCACAGGCGCCACACGCCACCTCGCACAGCACCTCCCTGCTGCGTCCATTACCGGAGCCCGAGGACCAGCAGGGCTACATGTGCTGCTCTGACCTGGCGACCGGTGAGATGCAGCAGGCACAGCAGGCCCCACCACCGCACACGGCGGTGCTCACGCTGACCGCCGGCGCAGCTTGCATTAAGGTCAGAGTGGGTCGGTGGCAAACAGCTACCACCACAGTGGGGGTCCCGGGGCTCCACCGCCAAAGGCCGACGCAGGCTAGACCCTGTCTGCTGGCCCAGCCCCTCCTGTTCTCAGAAGCCCAATGGTGAGGCCTCTCAGAGCCCTCGGGGACCTCCCAGGACAAAGGGACAGGTACTCTGGAGAACAAGCAACTTGCATGCAGTCCCCAGAACATAGCCACAGTCCCCGACCCTGGATCCCATGGGGTCCAGTGTCCCCAGACTCCTCCAAACCCTTCCACTGGAGAGAGGCTCGACGGGCGAGGTTTGTTGAGAGGACAGAGACAGGTGGGAGCAGGCAGACCTGGGTCTGCAACTCTGGGACCTGCGGAGGCCCTTTGCATCAGCCCGTCCCACAGCACTGCCCCCGTCCGGCAGCTCCGCAGCAGAAGTGACCTGGGGCAGAACACCCCCAGGAGAGCAGGCAAGCCTCAGGGCCAGAGACTCGGGTCCAGCCCCAGCTCCGCCACGTGCCCGGGGGCAAGGTCCTGCCCCGTGCGGAGCCACAGCTGCTCACCACACTATGGGGCGACTGCCAGGTGGAACCAGAAGGCAGCGGAGGGAGCTGTCACCTGAGCGTGGCTGCTGCTCATCAGCAGCCCTGACGTGTCACCTTGGGCTGTGCTGGCCCAGATGTTGGTCACTGTGGCTGGCCACAGAATAACCGATCTGTCACCCATCAGCTCAGTGGAGCTTCTTCACCACTCACAACATCAGAGCTATCAGTGTTCCCACTGGCCAGCTGAGGGGTGCGTCTCGGGAAGCTGGAGGAGTGGCCGTCTTGCCCCAGGTCGCAATGCCGGCACCCAGCAGCCCTCTGCACCCCCCAGTCCCGGGCTCCTTTGAGGGCCTGAGGCGGGATGCCCACCTGGCACAGCGGACCCAGTTGATGTGCTGGCTCAGGGAGAACAGGAATTTCTGGCGATGAGTCGACCACACCTTGACTGTCTTGTCATCAGAGGCTGTCACAAAGGACTGGCCATCGCTGCAGAAATGGACGCTCCTCACAGTGGCCGTGTGGGCACGAAACACAGTTGACTCGCCTTTGCTGTGGGGACAGGCACCCAGAGTCGGCAACGTGAGGGCCACAAGCACAGCGACACTCTCCCACACCCACTCTCCCCCATGCTCACCTGGGCCTGAGCGCCCCGAGACCCCCAGGAGCAGAACCCCGGCTACCAGGTGCTGGCAAAAGCAGGTGGCCCCCCCCACAGGACTGGGGTCCGCCCCAAGTTCCCCTCCGGGGGAGGGGACGGGGGACCCAACTGAAGCCTCAGCTTCTGAAGGCACTTCCTCAGAAGGGGGGAAGACGTCTGTCTCCCCGGTGACCAGTCCAGAGCCAGGGTGGGGCCAGGGCTGGCACCAGGGCCTCGGACTCAGACAGGTCCCTCCCAGTCCATGACTCACACGTTGGGCACCCAGATGCGGACCGTCTTGTCGCGAGAACCCGAGGCAAGCAGGTGTCCGGAAGGGGAGAAGTTCACAGAGGTGACAGCGTCCCGGTGGCCCGTGAAGCGGTAGGCACGTGACTGGGGCTTCATGTGCCAGACCATGAGGCACGAGTCCATGGAGCCGCTGGCTGAGGGGAGCAGGAACCTCGTGACTCTGGCTCTAGCAGGCCTTGGGTCTCCGCCGGGACTTTGGGGCAACAATGAAGGGAGGAGCAGCAGCCCCTTTCCCCACGGGGACGGGCCACACCGCCAGCGAATGCTGACCAGGAGTTTGGAGCAGGCCCGCGTTGGAACCAGACCAGGAGATGCCCCTCGTGGCCTGCCCTGTGCAGCAACCCAGTGGACCTCACGGAAAGCTCGACCCCCATCAGGCGGCTCCCAGGTTTCCCAAACACTCCCCGAGGCACTGGAGAGCAGGGCCCCCCAGCCTGGGGGTGTGAGCCCAGCCCACTGGGCTTTTTACCACTCAGGAGCCCAGAGGAGGTCCCCAACATGGGCCAAAAATGATTTCAGTTTCCTGTTAATCTTAAGTGACCACAAGGCCAGCAGCCCCGGGCAGGAGACCCTGACCATAAGATGAAGGGGAATCCTGCCCACCGAAGCCAGGAAGTGCAGCTGTGACCGCCCCGCCCCCCGCCCCCCCCCACACACAAGCAGCCAAGTCGAGGGACACCAGGGGGCACAACTGCAGCACAAGGACAGTGGGGACGGGGCACACCGGGCCTCGCCCCACACCCTTCTCTCTGGTAGGCGTCTCCGCCGAGGCACGCCCACACTCCTGCGGACAATGGAATCAATGGAGAGCCAAGGAAAGGACCCAAGAGCTGGCTGGGTGTTCGGGGAGAACCCTGGAACCCAGTCCCACCCTCAGAGGCAGTGTTGACTTTGGAAGCCCCCAGCCTCCTTGCATGTAGAAGGGAGCTCGGGAGCTGGAAGCAAGAGGCAGGTCCAGGCAGAGCCCGTGGGTCCTCATGCAGGCCGTGCCCGCCCGTGCCACCCTCCCAGGTGGGAGCCTGGCTTCTCGGCTCATAACTTAGCACCCAGGACAAGGTGTCCCCTCTTACCCAGCTGCTTCGAGTTGAGATTAAAGTCCACACAGGTAACTGCATCTCGGTGTCCCTTAAAATGCCTCTCCAGCGAGGGGTCCTCCTGGGGGAAACCAGGGCCAAGCATGTGAAAGCTGGAAGAGAAGAGGCTTTCCCAGGGCCAAGCCTCTTCCCGTGATGGCCGGGAGGGCTTAAAAGTGTTCACGGCCTGGTCCCCTAAAGACTGTTAGAACCAATACACAGTTCAGCAAGGGTGTAGGGTACATTGCCAACATACAAAAAGCAATCATTTTGATAACTTTTTAAAGATTTTACTTATTTTTAGAGAGAGGAGGAGGGAGGGGGAAACGGAGGGGGAGAAACTTCAGTGTGTGAGAGCTACAGTGACTGGTTGCCTCTCACGTGTCCCCAACTGGGAACCTGGCCTTGGCATCCCAGGCACCTGCCCTGACAGGGAATCAAACCAGCAACCCTGTGGTTCTCAGGCCAGCGCTCAGTGAGCTAAGCCACACCAGCCAGGGCTGTTGTAATATTTTTGTACACTAGCAATGAACGACCTGGAAAAAGTAAGGTAACAATTCCATTTATGATAACTTTTTAAAAATGTAACAAATGGATAATTAACAAAAGAAGTACAAAACGTACACAGTGAAAACTACATCATTGAAAGAAATTTAGAAAGAGCTAGTTAAATGGAAAGACATTCCATCTTCACAGTCTGGAAAAACTGATACTTTTAAGGTACGATACTCCCCAAACTGTTCTACGTACCAACCTAATCCTTAAGAAAATCCCAGGTGCCTTTTTTTTTTTTTTTTTTTTTTGCAGAAATTGACAAGCTGATCCTAAAACTCATATGAAAATGTGAGACAGCCAGAGTAAACAAAATTGTTTTTTAAAAACCTTTAAAAAAAGAAAAAGAAAAATCAGCCCCTATAGAAAACAGCAGTGGCAGTTCCTCAAAAACTTTAAACAGAGCTTTTATCCAATGACCCAGCAGTTCAAAGTCAACCCCTGAAAGAACTGAAAACCTGTTCAGACAAAAACCGGTGCCCGACGTTCACAGACTAAGACAGAAAGTGGATGGACCTAGCGCCTTCCGTGGGTGAACAGATCAACGACATGTGGTCCACCCGCGCGATGCACCGTATTTTTCAGCCTTGAAGGACACGAAGCTCTGGCACACGCTATAACACGGATGGACCTCAAAAACACATTCCTAGTGAAAGAAGCCAGTGCAAAAGGCCACATTTTGACTGATTCCATTTAAACGAAACATCCCAAACAGGCAAATTTAGAGAGACAGAAAACAGATCAGTGTTTGCAAGGAGCTGGGGGAAGAGAGGGAGACAGGGAGGGAGGGCGGTGAATTCTCAATGGTTGCGGGGGTTTCTCTGGGATGACACACCGTTCTGGAATTAGACAGTGACAACAGCTGCACAACTCCTCGAAATCACTAAAAAGCAGTGAATTTTACATTTAAAGTAGTGAATTTTATGGTATGTCAATAATGTCTCAATAAAGTTATTTTTTAACTGAAGGAGAGAAAATTGGGGTGTTCCAGCACCCCTCATCTCAGGAACCACATCCCACACGCTCAACCCCACCGTGGAATGGCCGGTGAGCCCCAAGGTCCTCCCCAGAGGGGCCCCTGGGGGCAGCACCACCATTTCCACTCCACCTAGCGCCCGAGAAGCCTGAGGTCTAGACCCAGCTTAGGAGCTAATACTCCAGAGACTCTCCCTCCAACAGCAGCTCCTGTCCTATCACGTGAGGAGCTCGATCCACGTCTCCCCCTGCCCGGAATACCAGACACCTCAAAGAAGCATTTTGGGTGCACCAGGGAGCCCACCAAGGCCACTGCCATCCTACAGAGCTGTAGCCAAAACAAAGGTCCCCATGGCCCAGTGCCCAGCCCCACCCCCAACACACCTGCCGGAGTCTTCCTTGCAGCCAAAGGGAGTGGCAGCTGGGGGACGGACCCCA
The DNA here is from genome assembly GCA_004027475.1 of Anoura caudifer. NCBI lineage: Eukaryota > Metazoa > Chordata > Mammalia > Chiroptera > Phyllostomidae > Anoura > Anoura caudifer. The sequence continues at coordinate 34,064 of PVKU01012466.1, forward strand.
ACAGAGCAGCAACTGCCTCACCCGAGTCTCTCGGAAGACAAAGGGTAAGACAATGCCCACCTCTAGGCTCAGTGGGCAGAGGCAAGTTTAGGTCCACCCCTGAAATCTCCCAACACCCTCTGCCCCAATCCCACGGCTCTGTGATTCATCTCCCCCAAAGGTGGTTTATATACTGGGGCCGAGGAGTGTCTTGTGGGAAGAGCACTAGATTAGGGCTCAAAATGCCTTGGTCGTTGTTTGGGCCCGCAGCTCAACTCCTCAGATGCTTAGGAATTCAAAATTCCCCACCCAGCCTCCCAGACTCTCAACCCAGGCGGAAAGCCAGACAAGTTGGAAACCACCTCCCAAAACAAGGGCTGTGGAGGGCTCCCCGGGGCGCCCACTAGATGCACCGACCCAGCGTGCCTTGCACAGCGGGGAAACTGGGACAGAGAGGTCGGGCTCGGAACCTGGAGTCCCACCCGCCGCCTCGCCACCCGCGGCCAGGTGCCCATTGTCCCGGGGGGAAACTAAGGTAGCACTTACCGGACAGGGAGCGGCCATGGTGGGGCCCAGGGCGCCCAAGGCGCCGGAGGAGCCCGAGGTGGCAGCAGCTGCTGCCGTTAGGCCGCGTTTAGTTTCCGCGCCCCCAAGCGCCGCCAATAGCAACACCGGTCGCGTCCCCGCGCCCCGCCCACCGCAATTAAAGGAGACGCAGCGCCTCGGCTATTTGCTCCGCGACCGGAAGTAGAGCTGTAGGGCCGGCTCCGTGGTGCCCGCTTCCACTTTTGCCAGGCCATGCAGCCTACAGATTGCGCAGCTAAAGTCATCCTCCCTGAGAATTTAAAAAGCACTGGATGAGGGGTTCGCCCGACCCTTCCGTAGCCCGGTTACAGAGTCGGCGAGCACAGCCCTCTGGGAAATGCAGTTCCAAGAAGGGCGCCACCATGCGTCTGGGTGAAGCTGGAACTACATTTCCCAAGATGCCTTGAGGGAGGAATTGCGAGCCCGGGATTAACCGCGGGGAGGAAAGTACTGAGAATCCCGGAAATGAGTCGTATATTTTTCTTTAAAAGCGCTTGGTAGGCCTTTTTTTTTTTTTTTTTTTCGCTCAGTGCCTTATTAAGAGCTGACTGTT
>PVKU01012467.1:0-35160 GCA_004027475.1 Anoura caudifer
GAGATGCAAGTTAAAAACACAATGAGATACCACTTCACACCAGTCAGAATGACCATCATAAACAAAGCAACAAACAAAAAGTGTTGGAGAGGTTGTGGAAGAAAGGGGACCCTAGTGCACTGTTGGTGGGATTGCAGACTGGTACAACCACTATGGAAAACAATATGAAATTTTCTAAGAAAACTAAAAATCGATCTGCCTTTTGACCCAGCAATTCCACTACGAGGATTATATCCTAAGAACTCTGAAACACCAATCTAAAAGATCCTATGCACCCCAATGTTCATAGCAGCACAATTTACAATAGCCAAGGGTTGGAAGCAACCTAGGTGCCCATCAGTAAATGAATGGACCAAAAAACTGTGGTACATTTACACAATGGAATTCTATGCAGCAGAAAGAAAGGAGCTCCTACCCTTCACAACAGCATGGATGGAACTGGAGAGCATCATGCTAAGTGAAATAAGCCAGGTGGTGAAAGACAAATACCATAAGATCTTACCTTTAACAGGAACCTAAACAACAAAACAAACAAGCAAAAAATAACCAATGACACTGAAACTGAGAACAGGATGGCAGTCACCAGAGGGGAGAGGGGAGGGAATTTCAGGGGGAAAGGGGAAGAGTTTGGAGCAACAAGTATAAAGGACACAGGGACAGAAACTAGGGGGGCTGGAAATGGGGGGGAGGTGGGGAGGGCTGGGGCGGTGGGTGGGGATGGGAGTAAAAGACAGAAAACAGTACAAGAACAAAATAAAATTTAAAAATAAATAAATTGGTTTGTATATATTGAACCCTCTTTTGGTTCTAAAAATAACATTAATTCTCTTGGGATTCTACTGATACTCATATTTTCTATAAATAATTCTGCCTCTTAACATTATCCTGCTTTATCAAATTTACTAAAATGTTACTTTAAAGTTAGTTAGAATGATGAAAAGGGTGTGGAAGTTTTCAAGCAAGTATGGGAAAGAGAGACTGCCACAGTGCACTTACTTTGGGTCTGATGAGCTTCAAAAGTGTCATAAATAATTGAAAATATTAAATTATAAATATTTGCCTTGTGGGAGGAATAGATCAAAAGCATTTCCAAGATGCTCAACAAGATCAGGTACAAACAGTTTTTAAATTCCAGCTCAACTAAAAATGAAAAGTTAATTTCAATATTTAACCCATATACAGACAAGCTAATTGCTAAATTAATTTCCATTTCATCCTTTTGGAAACTTTAATACCACATCGTTTGAACTAAAAAGAGCTTGCAAAAATTTGGGCCCTTTGAGCTTTTCAGAGTACAAAAACAGATACACAAGATAATTAAGGTAATTCTGCATCTAATAAATAATAGGAGTCCTGCAAACAACACTATATTAAGAATTTGCTAAAAGATGTAATGATTAATTGGAAAACAGAGACAAGGTGCTTTTCTGTTAAGAAGGGATTTCAACACTGCTAGTTATGTCATTCACTGTACAAGCAAGGGTTGGATACATTCAGCAGAAACACTGAATTAAAAAATCAGAAAGTCAGGGTTTTAGTACCAGTTTTATTTGTAACTAATCATATACAAATCACTTATCTATAAAATAATGGTTAACATCTATTGCCTAATTCACAAATATATCACAAAACCGAAATTCTTCCCAAGAAACCTCTTTGTCAATCAAGATATTACTACCATTTGTCTTAGATTTTAATTGAAATGTTGAAAACGACAAATTGGAGAATCTGTCTTTTATAAATTGGTTGCATACCTTAGTTCTGCAGATGGATATGGATGAAATCAATGATGTCCTATTTCAATATGAAACAACAAAAAGCTATCAAAAAGAAGTTACTGGTGAAGAAAAAGTTGGTCAAAAATAACACTACTGAGAAAAAGCTTTGTGTTAAGTACAGTGCTTATAACACCCTTGATGGCAAATGGAACAGAATTTAGCCTTACTAACTAAAAGCATGTTGGATCTTTTAAAGGAACACATACTGCTAAGAAAGCATCTTATTTCACTAAAAATGTTAAACAGGGATGTTCTGTAGACTCTTAAAATGGCCAATAAAAATGGCTGAGAAGACTTTTTTTAAAACTTTGTGTGTTGCCCTCTCTTCATTTTCATCCTATGGTATTTCATTAAAAAATTCAGTTTCCCAACTGTGGGAGCACACTCCTCAGCATTCTCTCAGGGTGTATGAAATGTTAGCATTCTGTCACCAGCAAATACACATAGAAGAGGAATTAGCATGTTACTAAATGAAGATAATTCTAATTGGGTATAGAAAACTTTAAACACTATAAGCATCTGGTTATGTATTATGTATATGAATAATGACAACCATATCTAGTAAACCTTAAGAGGTAATTAAGCATTTATATTTTCTTCTACTTCACAATGTCAGTTTTATGTGATGTAGTCTCTATTTCTGGACTTTTTCTTACATATAGTGACAGAAACAAAGACTAGAGCATTGATTCACAGAGAAACACAGATGAGATACAAATACCCTAATAAAATAATGATGTGTACCACTGCTTAGGGAAATATTTTAGACGAAATATACTTTCACTACTGGCCCCAAATGCCACCATCCACTTATGTTATTTAACTGTAAACTTTTAATACAAAAATACCTTTAAGCTGATAATAACATTTAGTGACTTACAAAACTGACAATATTTCAGTGCTACACAAAACAGTTCTGTACTTAAAACTTAAAGTTTTAAAGTTCTTTTCTGGCACTTGATTTTATAGTTGATGGATACAATAACTACTAATCAAAAAAATACTGTTCTTAGCTTGTACATATTTTCAAAACCAGTATTACCTCACAAAACAGTAAAGAATAATCACATCTTGCTGACCGCTCTTCTAAGATGAACATTAAAACTACACAACCAAAATATTTTAAGAATCACAATAACTTTTTAGGACAATGGATAAAAATTTACACAATCATGTCCAGTGAAAAAAAGGATTAATCCTCTGATTCAATGAAGCATGTACCAAATATAGATGAAAAAACTTGAACCTACAAAGCAAGTTACTGGGGGTTTTTTTGTTTGTTTGTTTTTTAAGCTTTGTAGGAGATTGGTGACACTGCTAGAATGGAATTATTTTTAGATGAAAAATTGGTCATTATTTGCAAATACACATTTTATATTACAAATTTAAAACTGAAATTTCTTTTCCAACAGTAAAATCCTGGTTTATTTTGTTTTTACTATCACTGAATGCCATTACATTCAGTCACATTACAAATCAGCATTCAGTCACATTAAACATATGTGCATTTTTTCTCCACAAAAAAGGAGGAAATTAACCCAAAACTTAGTAAACTATATTTAAGTTAGAACACACTTTGTAAAAATCCAGTTTAAAGTTCTGGAAATCTACTACTGTTCTCAAGGAAAATATATACTTTCAAAACCGTATCTAATAATTTCTATCCACTGTTTTCTATTATAAAATTTAAAATTCCAGTTACTGTACTTGTGGCACTAAACAAAATGTAAGGCAAAATTAGCATAATCAAACATAAACATACTATACAATCAATACTGGACTTTTAGAACAGTAAATTATTAAATAGGTTTATTTTTTGGAGTGCTTAAATTCTCTAACATTAAATCACATTAATATTTCAAACAATACCTTTTCTAAACAAAACCTGAAATCAATCAACCTTTTTTTTTCCTGTAAAGGGAAAGGGTATTTCTTTAAGATACTTTCCAAAGCAGTAAAACACCTTAGTGTCTCAACATAGCTACAACAAACTGCTGATCCTGTGCATATCACTGAGGCGCTACCTGGACCCACAAATCATCATCAGATAAAGAACTCGAACTTCCTGACTCCGAATCGAGCTCACTGAATCCACCTAAATCCCATTCAGTACTAGATTCACTTGGTATCTCCTCTTCCTCAGTGAGGAAACTCTGACCAGGCTCAAGGCAGGAAGGATAAACACGAGCTGAGAGGCAAAAAAAGTTAGAATCAAATTGGAAGAGGCCTAATGTGGTACCTATATTGATCCACTGGTCCCCGCTAATGTCATATTCATAGACTGTCACCCGGTTCTTTTTCCACTGTGGGGTGCGTGAGGTGATCAGCAACAATTTTTGGTCATGATTGATGATCCGATAGTTGGTGGTCTCTGACACCAAAGGAATATTATTAATCTGTCTCCACTCTCCTCTGACTGGGTTATAGACCTTCATAACTGGGATATCACAGATACAATAGATCTCATCATTGAAGACACATGCTTCCTGAAAGTCATGGCGCTTAAGGGAAACACACTTCAGCCACATATTGTGGCTAGGATCATAGCAGAACATGCGCTTACTGTTGAGAGCATAAAGATAGTTCTGAATTACCATTAGGTCAAAGGAGATAAAGGAATGGGGTAGTGGAGCCACAAGGGCCCACTGGTTCCTCTGAACACTGTAGCATTCCACTTCCTTCAATTTAAGTCCAGTGATAGGGTCTCGCCCACCCAAGATGTAAATGTAGCCACTGAGGTAGGCCACATCCATGCCCTCACGACAGAGCAAGCGATCTGCAAGTTGCTGCCAACTATTCTGGGCTGGTTTATACACCCAGAGGTCTTTCCTTGGCTGGGCAGCCAGATAGATGTCATGGTCCGGAGAGATACAGACTGCTAGGGTAGTTACAGTCCGAGTGTGAGCAAGGCAGGTCAAAGGTGACGGCACTTTGTAAATATCACCAGAGTACGGGTCACAGCACAGAAAGGGATCTCTAGGGTGCCCAAAGAAGATCACCATCTTCTTGGCACACACACCCAGCCTCTGGGGTGGATTTTCTGCTGTGGATACAACAGAGCTGCTGCTGCTGCACCCTGGCTTTGGCACTGTCACAGACTTGCACAACATGTCACCATATCGCATCTGCAGGGCCCCTTTGATAAGGTCCTGACAGTACTTGTTCACAGTGGTGTTGGTCAGCAGCCCTTTCAGGTAATCCTGATCTTCATCAGTGAAGTGAGTCCAGCGGACACACTTGAAGACTTCTGCAGCGCTGGGACCCCGTTCCTTGGGAGCCGCCTCCAACCACTGCATGGCCACATGACACACCGTCTGCTCCTGCTCTATGTTTAGACTATCCAATCGCAGGACAGCCAGCAGCTGGGCCAGAGTCAGATCTGCCAGAGTCTCCTCTCGAATCGGACCCATCTGGCTGAGCTGCTTGAAATTGTGGGCTATAAAGGACTGGGCCTGTGATCGCAACTTGCGATGGCCAAAGGCATCAGCAAACTTGAAGATGGCGGTGCAGTTGGCCAGGTCAAGGCGGCGGGCTAGAAAGGAGGCACAGGCTTCCCGTACGTACTCGAGCTGTAGCATGTCGGAGGCGGCATAAAGGCGCTCCACGTTGGCTTCACTCAGGGACACACGACCAGTGTAGCAGTATTCGACCAACACCTCAAATGACTCGGCATCCACATCGTGCATGGTCACATTCGCCTGCTGGCTCTCGTACATGCCGCCGGTGAACATGCTCTTGAAGTAGGGACATGCGGCAGCCAGCACATTGCGGTTGCAAGGGAAGAGGCGGCCTGTGCCAGGCCCACTGCCAGGCGTCACCACCTCGATGGTCACATCACATAGCAGCCGCGCATCATAGAAGGACTTAAGCTGTGCCAGCAGGGCTGCACAATGAGCCGTGTCCTTCAGCTCTTCAGGGCCCGTGAAAAAAGCCGAAACCGTGGGCTTGTGAATCCTTTTGGGTCGTTTCCCACCACGGGGACTCGCAAGCCGGCGGGAGCGCGGAGCGTCTTCCCGGGACTGCATGGTGGAGATGGCGGCGGGTGTTGAGGGTGAGAATGGGTGCTAGTCTAGGACTGGATTCTGCCTCCTTATCACCCTGCTATCTCGGGCACAAAGATAACGGTGTCTCTGGAGAGACCGTAACACCAGTCCATTTACTTAATTCAGCCCTGTGCCAAGATGCCACCTGCCTTTATCACGTAGACCGTGCCAACTCACCCTTCTCCAGTTCCACGACCTTCCTCCGCCTCTGCTCGCCTTCACTGAACACGCTGGCTAAAGCCAAGTGAGCCGCCTTCGCCGCGCTGGCAATACCGCTAGGCGTCAAGGAGAACTACGGTGCCCAGGTGGCCTTTCGCGCCTCGAGGCATGCCGGGGGCCCTCCAGACCTGCAGGCATAGGCTGATGAACAGAAGCCGCTTGGCCTTTTGGGAGTAGTAGTTTCAATAGTATCGCGAGATTTATCGGCCGTTCATTGTTTCAGATGACGAAATGAAAAATAGGTAATCCTCCCGATTCGGTATTATAGTAGAATTTTGAGTACGGAATCCGGGTTAGACGCCGTTCTAGTATTTATCAATTGAGTTCTCTCTCATAGCGTTATAATAGGATTAAATGAGATAAATTTTGTAGGATAGATAGGGTTCTCTAAATATGTATTTATTAGAATAATTAAAAAGATTACTTAGTACCTATAAAGTTTCAATGTTTAAACTTTTCTTCTAGTATTTATAAAAGATGAAGTATCCACTCATTTGAAATCAAGAGTCTGTAGGAAAAAGTTTAAAGCCCTGCAAGTTTCTGCAGAGATCTCCTTTTAAGTTTTGTTTATATTTTTTTAAATAACAGATTTTATTATTCAGATTAGTTTTAGATTTACCAGAAAACCCAACAGAAAGTTACAAGGAGCTCCTGTATGCTCTGACCCTTCACAGTTTCTCCTATTGTCAATAGCTTGTATTAGTGTATACATTTATTACAAGTGACACATTCATACTGATTTATTATTAATTAAAGCTTATAATTTATATTAGGGTTCACTCTTTTGGTAGAGTTCTATGGGTTTTGAAATATGTAACGTCATGTATCCACCATTGTTCAGAATAGTTCTCATTGCCCTAAAAATTCTGTGTTGGAGGAGCGTTTGAGATCTTGCTCCCAGCATAGGTCGTCAGTTTGGCTCAAATTTTGTAAAAATTCAAATAAAACAAACAAAATGCCAACATACACACACACACAGACACAGACGACAGTGTGGTGATAGCTGGCAGGGGTGGGGTGTGAGAGGTAGGTGGAGGTGGGCAAAAGGGAGGGCAAATGGGGACAGAAAAAGACTTTACCTGGGGTGATGGGTGCAGGATGCAGTGTGCAGATGGTATGTCATTAAGTTGTACACTTGAATCCAGCATAGTTTTGCAAACCAATGTCACCCTAAAACTCAATTTTTAAAAAGATACCTTCTTTCATTTAGCAATAGTCATCTCAGGTTTCTCATGTTTTTTCATGGCCTGATAGCTCATTTCTTTTTGTTAGTGAGTAATATTCCATTGTATGGATATACCACAGTTTACTTATCCATTCACCTACTGAATGACATTTTATTTGCTTTGAGTTTTTGGAGTTGTAAATAAACCTGGTATACATATTTATGTGCTGGGTTTTTTTGTGGACATAAGTTTTCAACTTATTTTGATAAATACCCAGGAGAGTTACTGCTGGATCCTGTGGGAAGACTGTGTTTAGTTTTGTTAGGAACTGCCTAAAACCATCTCTTGGTTTTTGTGTTTTGTTTTGTTTTGTTTTTTGCTATTATTTACACTTAGTATTATTGGAAACTGCCAACCCACTTCTCAAGGGTCTTCAAAATCCTCACCAATTATATGCTTTACTACTAAGGTGAAAATTCAGATTATTACCTATGAAAAGTGGCAGAATTTTACAGAAGACAACTTACAACTCCAGTGGCCTATTTGAGACCCTTGGAATTTGCCTAAGCCTGTCTATTTACAAGGTGCCCAAAAGTCTTAGTGCTCCAAGATTTCTTCTCACAATGGTCAGCTTATTTTGCTTGGTATGAGGAGGCTGAAAAATAAAATATCTCCTGTCTACCTCGAACTGTACAGTCTTTTAAAGAATGCCTCCTTTGCCATCAGTCCACAATCTCAGGACCCTGTCCTCATGTAGGACTCACCATGCGACCAGCCAAACCCTTTCTCCTACCCTCTATTCCTGCTTTTTCTGTGGATTCTCTGTCTCTTCCTTCCATCTCTATTCTTTCTTTTTACCTCTCCCTGCATCTTTGGAACTACTTTGCTCCCAACTCCCCAAAACAAAGACACTTATTATTGGGCCTTCCCAACCTGTAAGAAAAGGTCAATTAACCTGAGCACCCACCAGAACAGGGTATTCATTAATCCTTCATTTCACTGAAGGATTTACGTTTGATTGTTAAAGTTTTTCTGGACCTCCATAAAAATAAGGAAAAATCTAGTAATCAATTTGGAATATATTCTCTTAGGACCCATTATTTATAACAACTTGTGCCATTACTAGCGGGTCCCAGAGATGCCACTTTGTTTGAAAAGCCAAATGGGCCACTCTTCAAAATGACCTTCAAAGAAATCGGAACACTTTGAGGCTTACATACGGGCTAACATCATAAGGGAAAGGGCTTTTAGAATTCATTCCCACTGTCTTCCTTCAAAAATTAATTGGTTAGCCTTGGCACGTGTAGCTCAGTTGGTTGGAGCATTGTTCCATAGACCAAAAGTTCATAGGTTCAGTTCCCAATCTGGGCACATACCTGGACTGCAGGTTCAATTCCTGGTTAGGCACATACGAGAAGGCGGCCATCAGTGATTCTCTCTCACAATGATGTTTTTCTCTCTCCCTTCCTCTCTCTTTAAAAGTAGTGAAAACAAATGACCTCAGGTGAGGATCATAATTTAAAAAATTTTAAATTGGTAGGTCAAAGATAAAAGATTGCAGAATGTAGAGATGAATCTGTCTCTAGAAAGAGTTTAGGAAATGTTTGGAAGGACCACTCCAATGACTGACCCCTTTCTGCACTAGTCACTAGCTTCACTAAGGCCATGGCCAGGAATTAGAATATTCAAGACACATTGTGAATAAAAGAGGTGATCTCTCTCTGGAATACATATACTAGCTCAACATTGGAAGGACTCTGTTGCAGAAAAGGTCAAATCAAAACAATGCAAACTCAAGGCTTTACAACTTATTTTGAAGGAAATAAGCCAGGACAATCTGCTTTCTCCAAAACTTTCATACTAAGAGATAATTACAGATGTTATAAAGAAAAGGGATGTATGACTTGGTATTAACCAATCTCAAAATGCAAAAGTTAGTAAAAGACAAAAAACCCATCTTTTAATGACTTTCGTCAAAGAAATGCTCCTTTTTGGGGAGAACAACTAACTCTTTTTAATTTTTAAATTACAGTTGATGGACAATATTATATTATTTCAGGTGTACAACCTTATGCTTAGACATTTATATAACTTACAAAGTGGTCATCCCGCTAAATGTAGTACCCATCTAACACCATAAACAGTTATTACAATATTATTGACTATATCCCCTATGCTATAGTTTATACCCCATGACTGTTCTATAATACCAATTTGTACTTCTAAATCCCTTCACCTTTTTCACCCATCTTCCCCCAACCCCTCTCCCACCTGGAAACCATCAAAATGTTCACTGTATCTGACTCTGTTTCTGTTCTGCCTGTTTATTTTGTTTTTTAGATTCCACATATAACTGAAATCAGTAACTAACTCTTAAGGTGCAAGGGGGCGTAACCACTATCATTAACGGACATCTCACCAACTTTGTAGGGGACACAAGGGCAACGGTTTCACCATTAACACTGCCATTCCTCCAGAATGCCTCTAGAACCATAATATATTGAAGCCCTAATCCCTAATAATTAAGAACTTGACCTTATTTGTAGATAGGGTTTTACAGAGGTAACCAAGTTAAAATGAGTTATTAGGTTGGGCCCTAATCCAATATAACTAGTGTTCTTATAAAAAGGGGAAATTAGAACATGCATAGAAGAAATATGATGTGAAGAGACAGAGAGAAGATGGTCATCTACAAACCAAGAATCTTCCCTCGCAGCGCTCAGAAGGAACTAATATCTTGAACTTGGACTTCTTGCCTCCCCAAGTGTGAGATGATAAATTTCTTTTGTTCAAGCCACCCATTCTGTGGTACATCACAATGTACTCTGTCAGTCCTAGAAAGCTAATACAAATATCTTTTATTTTCACACTACTACCCTCCCTGGGAGTACACAGACCATATCTGCAGTGGGACGTCGTAATCAATCACATGACTTGCCTTTGTCTAAATTTCTTTTTGCCTCACTAGTACCTCTCACTGCACAGCATAGCTTTCTGCTTCTCCCTACTATCCCTGTAATCTTTCAGGGAAGAGATTTACTTTCCTATAGGAATATTAGTATGTTTTTTCTCTCCCAGTGCCTCACCCTTGAAGTCCCTGACTCCACACTGTTGTATCTTTGCCCTTTGATGAGTCTCACTGAGCACCAGACTTTTCTTGTTCCCAGAAAAAAAACCCATGCATTTACCGTATTTTTAGAACTATAAGATGCATTGGACCATAAGATGCACCTAGGTTTTAGAGGAGGAAAATAGGAAAAAAAAATTCTGAAGCAAAAAATGTGGTAATATATTTAATAACCTGTGACCCCACAGGGAGCCAGGTAAGCTACATTTGGACTATAAGATGCACCTCACTTTTCCTCCCAAATTTGGGGAATAAAAGTGCCCCATATAGTCCAAAAAATATGGGTAAGTACAAATTATGTTAACTAAAATACCTGACTTCTCTGGGCTGTTCACTCCACTGACATAAACTAAACCTTGGAGAATGAACTTCTTGAAGTAGAAACAGACCCCTCCATAAAATTCCCAAGATGACTATAATATACTTAAAATTAGAAGCCCTCCAAAATGTTCAACCTATGATGCAAGGCCTATCAGCACGTCCTGTGATACTATGACCCCCCAGAGTAAAGAGTCCCAGTGGCAAGGGATACTGACTACTCCAATGCTTGCAAGGAATAAAACAGTTAAACACAGGTTTCCTCTAGTTCCTAACCCCAAAACCATTCTGGCTTTTATCCCAGTCAACATCACTCACTTCACAGTCATCAATTCATATATATTTTTTTCAGTATACTCCTTCGCCCTGACTCACAATATCCTTTTTGCCATCACATGAAAAAATCAACATCCCACATAGATCGCCATGCCTGAGCAGTTTATCGCCATGCCTTAGGTGTTAATTGTTTCTCTAGGACCCTAAATGCAAACCGACAAATTTAACCTGGCCCTGCAACTCATTCCTTATGTAGTATGTAGATGACCTTGTTCTCTGCTTACCTTATTTTTACCTCATTTGCTCCAAGCTTTTGCCCACAACACACACAGTTTCTAAAAACAAAATGCAAATATTTAGCCCCCTCAAGAGCATTATCTAACACATGTTGTCTCCCTTGAAGGGAAGATTTTGTCCCATAAATGTATTAACCTCTCATCATCAACTCCCCATTCCCTGAGAACAAAACACAACTCTGAGGGTTTCTAAGATTAGTTGGCTATTGCTGAAACTGATCCCTAGCTTTTTCACTATTGCCTCTCCCCACATGCCTTGACCAAGGAAACAGCGCAGAGCCCTCCAGTTGGGACTCTCCTTCAAAGTCTGCATTTCCAAACCTGAAAACTTCTCTATGCTCTTCTCTTGCTTTTGGACTTTCCAATTACTCATCACCCTTTCCCCTTTTTATACACAAAAAGGAAGGATATGCATATTCTTGTTTACAGAATGGTTAGAAGCTTTTCTCTGCAAACAAGCTACTGCCACATTTGTAGTTAAGCTTGGGGATCACTTTGTTTGTCTCTTGTGGTAGAAGAATTCACTTCACAGCCTAAAATATTACTATTTTCACCACCGTCAATCCTCTGGAAAAATGAAACTGGCAAACAATGCTCTTAAATTCAAACTAGGTAAACTCTCTGAGCAACACAACAGGCCCAAAGTCTTGCACTTAGCCCTGTTGATCCTCCAGTCAACACTGATTAGCTCCTTATGAAATAATGCTGGCAGCCCAATGAGGATTCCTTACCTCCTCTGGTCCTTAGGAGACCCTAATTTCATCTAATCCAACACCTATCCTTAAATATTGCAAAAGTCCTATTAAATATACTCATGTTTATCAACAAGTCAGGTTTCCTTTGCCACCACAGCCCTAATGTGATCTTCAAACTGGAGATTTAATTAACTGGAAAACATACCACTAAAAGACCAATCTTGAATCCAAGTGCAAGGGATTTTACACTGTGTCCTAAAACCAATAACTGCTACAAAACTAAAAGGGTACAACACATCCTTTACGTTTCATAATTTAAAAGTGCAAGGCAATTCTGGTTTTGCATGTAAGGAGCTTAGAGTCACCACTCTTTCCTACCAACAAGTACAAAGCTGAAAGAACTGAAAATCAACATCACTTCCTGAATCATAAGAGATGGGAGGACACAGCTGCCCCCAAGCTTGGAGAGACAGGCTAATAGAGGCAGTAACCTCTTACCAGAGCAGAGACCCAGGAGCAGAAACTGCTGCAGGAACCAGTGCCCAGCAGGAAACCCTGAAATACAATGGACGAATTGCTGGAGGCTCAGTGTAGATAACTTTAGAATTAAAAATTCCAGAGGACCCAGTCATGGAGGGGCCCCATGATATTATGAGATTTACTTGCAGGAGCTTGACAAGTTTTCACAGTAAGTGTGAAAGAAAAATTCCCTCATACTTCTAAAGGAAGGGGGAAAGGAGCCATTTTTAAATGCTTCAGAGCATCTGTTCTTAACAAGGACTGCCCTCAGGAGAAACAAGTTAATCAGAGCCTAACTGATGTAAAGAAAGGGTAATACTCAAGTCCACTAAGCTATAGCCTTGCAGGTGGGAGAAGAGAAATACCCAACTCCAGCCCACTCTATCCCAATTCTACTCCACCTAAGGGGAAGGAAAAGAATAAAAACACTTTCAAAGCTAACAGTTCAGAGGCATAGGTTCGCTAAAAGATTGTAACATAACCATAGAACAATAGAACATTTTGTTCTCCCACCGCATTACCAAAGGCCTATTTACAGCAGTTCCCTTTACTGAGTGCATCATGCCCAGCTATCAAGAAAAAAATTAAAAGGCAATTTGAATGTACAGAGTAAACAGCAGCAACAGATGTGGAAGGGATGTTGGAATTATCAGTCTAAGAAGTGAGAATAACTATGAAAAATAAACTAAGGATTCTAAGAATAAAGTAGACAGCATGCAAGAAGTGATAAGCAGCCCTAGCCAGGTTGCTCAGTTGGTTGGAGCATCATGCTGTACAACAAAGGGCTGTGGATTCTATTCCTGGCCAGGGCACATACCTAGGTTGTAGGTTTGGTCCTAGGCTGGGGCATGTACTGGAGGCAACCTATAGATATTTTTCTCACAGAGATCTTGATCTCTCTCTAAAACCAATTTAAACAAACCATATCCTTGGGTGAGGATTAAAAAAAAAAGGGAACTGATGAGAGATATGTAGAGAGATGGAAAGCCTAAGAAAGAACCAAAGATTATTGCTAGAGATTCTGATTTAAGATGGCAGGCTGCATAGGAATAGCTTTAACTCACTCTCTCTCATGGACCTGCTAAACTTACGTCTATATATCGAACAATTTCCTCTTTTAAAAAGAAATTAAAAATTGGTAGACCAACCTCTTCACATTGGGAAAACCAAAGGAAAACCTACCAAAATGGGTAGGAAAGGCTGAGACGCAGCCTAGCAAGAATTCCCACTACTGGTGCCAGGCCCCATTGTAAGGGAACTCAACACCTGGAGTTTCACTCTGAGGAGTGAAGGGTTTGTAACCCACACTGGGCACCCTCACTTTTAAGACCAGCACCTGAGAGACAAGCCCCAAAAATATGTAGCCCCAGAGACTTGTGGGGCTGTAGTGAACTGAGACAGGGCCCGTAGAGGGTCCCCAGGACACACTCACCTGCCCAGGGTATAGCACAGAAGCAGCCCTTTGCAAAGTGCACAGACTTTATGTGAAAACATTGGTTAGAGGTGCAGGGGCCTGCTAGGAAATGTTCCAGGGACAGAGGCTGTTGGATGCCATCTTACCACTCTCCCTTCTCCTTGCAAAAGCCAGCAGACACCATTTCCCCCTTTCTCTCCACTGGGTGCAAAATAATGCTCCAGATGGCAGGTGCCTTTTCCTGCACTCTCTGCCTTGCTAAAGCCAGTGATCACCAGTTTTTCCCATTCCTTTATCCATTTTACCCCCTTTTTCTTTCTTTTTACAGCCAGTGCCATCTTTGTACTCTCCCTCTGCTGTGCCCCAGAGCCAGAATTCTCAGAGTAGGAACTTCTACACAAGTCTGGAGACCTAGTTTTCGAGGCTACCACTCAGGGGGTTCCCCTTTATCACCTAACTTTGGAGGCTAGAGGAGCCTTCATGCCTGGGTCTGGTGGAACTATAACAATTGGAGAGACAGTTGTTGACAGACTACCACTCCCAGGGCACAGCACAAGTAGCAGACTGAAACATGCTCCTGGTCTTTCTGTAAAAGAGACTATTTGCTTTTCCTGGAGCTGCAGACTTAGGTGCAGGTTTTCCAGCTTGGCACATATCTAAAGGCTACAGAGGTGCTCTCAGGGAACATGTACCTGGGTGCTATCTTCCCACTCTCCCTCTGTCTAACTGAAGCTCATGGGTACCTCCAAGAAACAAGCTTAATCACTCATCTGGAGCCCCCATTTTTGCAAATGCTGCCTGAGGAACACTTCCAGATCATTTGGTTGTGCTTATCAGCTGGGCTTATGCTCATGACCCCATAGGAATATATATATATTTGCATTCTTTAAAAGCTGCTACCTGAGAGTCTGGCTTCCAATCAGCCTGAATGTAGGCGCTGAAAGACATCCTCCCCTTTATGACACTAACTAATCTTGGCACACCTTTTTCTACTTGGAAGCAATTAAAAATAATACAGGTTGCTTGGACAATCATAAAAGGATTGATGGAAAACCAAGAGCTGAGGCAGAGAAAAAAAGAGATAAGGATCATCTTCTATATATATATAGCCACACCTTCAAGACTGGGAGACATGGCTTTGGAGAGGGAAGATGGCAGCATCATAGGAGGGAGCAGATTCCACTTCCCCCTACACATGGAAGGAAAACCTAGCCGATCTACAGAGAAACAGAGCAAACAGGCAACAGTTCCACAGCATATATGAAAATAGGAGATCAAGAATTGTAGCAGACATTGAAAAACCAGACAGTAAGGAGAGTACTTCAGGACAATAAGAGCCCAGGGATCAGTGCGGAGACCAGAGCAGCTGAAGCCCCGGGCCCAGCGCGTGCCAGGTCTGCCACAGGGCTCTAGGGAGGAGACAGGTCAAACACTCCCTCTCCCGTCAAACAAGGTTTGAGCAGCAGTGGGAGAGACCTGGTTGCTTGAAGTTGCAGAGAGGGGAGTTAAGATCTGAATGGCAAACACGCTGGGGCTGTGAGCACCAACGCATAGCCCTGGGAGGAGTGCATGCTGGAGCTCACATGACCAGAGGTGCCCGCATGGGACCAGAGGCAGCCGCACCACCACAGGCGCCTGAAACCGGAGGAGGGGTCTTTGTGAAAGATCCAGAGCCCATGACGCGAACCCCGGGAAGTGTGAGCAATCCATGGGAGAACCAGAGCCCATACGTGTGAACCCAGGGAATGTGCACAATCAGTGGGAAATCTGGAGCACACTCCTGTGAACGTAGGGTGAGTGCGCGCAAAGCAAAAAACGCGAAACTCATACCTGTAAACTTGGGGTGGCGCATGCCCTGTAAGAGACCCAAACTCACACCCATAAACTCAGGAAAGTATGCACTCTCCAGGAGGCTCAAAACCCACACCTGAGGCCCTTCACGGAGAGGCACTGGGCTAGCTCTGGGGAGAGTGCAAGCTAGCCCTGGGGAGAGTAGCCCAAATCTGAATGAGTGCTGAACAGGGAGAAAACTGATACCTTCACCCCTCAGCCCATTGCACCCAGCAAAACCAGAAAAACCAGCTTGCCCACTTTGAAATCAGCAAGAAGGTGTTTGCTTGTTTGTTTTTCTTTTTCTTTTTTAAACATATTTTTTCATTTTTTATGTTTTTTATCCCTCAATTCCTTTTGCTTCTCTTTCCTTCTTTCTTGTTTATTCCGTGTTCCTTTCTTTCCAATTTTATCTCTTCTTCTTCTTTTTATTTTTTCATTTTTTTCTTTTCTCCTTTTTAAATACCCACAAGTGAGAAAAACAAACAAACAAACAAACAAAAAAAAAAAAAACCCAGAACTGTGAAAAAACCAGAGTTGGACCCAAAGAGGGGGCATCCCAACAGCTGAGACAGTGAAAGCTGTGAATACCAGGATACCCAAAGGAGACTGCACCACTGAATCTCACAGGTATTCTACCACAAAAGTTCACATCACACCATAAACCCAGGGAACTAGAACAGATCAATTTAAGAAGCTGAGGGTAACAAGAAGAGTCTCACAAACAATGGGAAAACAAAGAAACAATCCTCAAATGAAAGGAAAGGAGGAAGCCCCAGAACGAATACTAAATGAAATATAGGCAACTCAACTATCAGATATTGAGTTCAAAGCAATGGTTACCAGGAAGCTCAATGAGCTGCTCACAATCAGCTACCAGAAACTACAGGGAAAACTACAATGAACTCACTGCAAACTATGTCAACATGAAAAAGGAAATAGAAACTATCAACAAGGGACAAGAGGAAATGAAGAATACAATTTCCAAACTAAAGAACACAGTGGAAGGAATCAAAAGCAGGATCGATTAAGCAGAAGATCGGATCAGTGAGCTGGAGGACAAAGTAGAAAAGAACACCCAGAAAGAGCAAGAAAAGGAAAAGAGGCTCAGAAAGAATGAAGAGGGATTAAGAGAAATGCAAGACAATATAAAACATAATAATACCCGTATAATAGGGATACCAGAAGAACAAGAAGAAGAGCAAGGGATAGAAAACCTATTTGAAAAAGTTAGGACGGAAAACTTCCCTAATTTGGTCCAGCCAAGAGGGAGGCATAGGTGGACACACTGTGCCTCCTCTCACAATGAAGATAAAGGACAACAAAAATATAGAACAAAAAAAAAAAAAACAACCGGAACACATAGAAAATTGAATTGTAAGGAAGTCCGACAACAATTCACCCAGACCAGTAAGAGGGGCGGAGTCAGCAGCGGGCAGAGAGGGGTTGCAGCAGGAAAAGATGGTCGCTGACGGTCCTGGGCATGAAGGCGGTGGTTGGCACACCCAGGAGAGCAGGCAGCAGTTACTGAGTGCAGGGAGGCAATGAGCACACCAAGCGAGACGCACAAGGTGGCTGACCCTGGTCACACATTCTCACACAGATAAACCAGGCAAAAATAGGCAGCAAGACAGACTGTGCCAATGCAGGGCCCCAAAGCCAGGAAATAAAGCCTAAAAGCCCCGATTGAAAACACTTGTGGCAGTTAAGGTGCCGGGAGAGAATCCCAGCCTTACAGGAGAGTTCATTAGAGAGACCCACAGGGTCCTAGAATGTACACAAGCCCACCCACACAGAAATCCGCACCAAAAGCACCCAATTTGCTTGGGGAAAGCAGTGGAAGGGACTGGAATCTGAGAGAGAGAGTGGAGCAAGTGCCATTGTTCCCTCTCAGACCCCACCCCCACATCCAGCTTCACAACCCAGCGACTGGTTTGCCCCACCCTGGTGAACACCTAAGGCTCCTCCCCTCAATATGTAACAGGTGTGACCAGACCAAAAATAAAAAATAAAACAAACAAACAAAAAAAAAAAACAAAAATGGCTCAAACGGGAGGATACATCAAAGCCCCAGAGCTAATTCATCTAAGTGACCAAGAGATAGCCAACTTATCAGATGCACAGCTGAAAGCACTGGTAGCCAAGCTATCAGATGCACAGTTCAAACCACTGGTGATTAGGAAGCTCACGGAATTGGTTGATTTTGGTCACAAATTAGATGAACACATGAAGGCTACAATAAGTGAAATGAAGAAAAACACACAGGGAACCAATAGTGATGGGAGGAAAACTGGGACTCAAATCAATGGAGTGGACCAGAAGGAAGAAAGAAACAACCAAAGAGAAAAGAAGGAAGAAACAAGAATTCAAAAAAGTGAGGAGAGGCTTAGGAACCTCCAGAACATCTTTAAACATCCCAACATCCAAATTGTAGGGGTACCGGAAAGGGAAGAGGAAGAGCAAAAAGTGGAAAACTTATTTGAACAAATAATAAAGGAGAACTTCCCCAATCTGGCAAAGGAAACAGACTACCAGGAAGTCCAGGAAGCTCCAAGAAACCCAAAGAAGGTGGACCCAAGGAGGAACACACCAAGGCACATCATAATTCCATTAGCCAAGATTCAAATGAAGGAGAGGATTCTAGAAGCAGCAAGGGATAAAGGCAGAGTCACCTACAAAGGAGTTCCCATCAGACTGTCAGCGGATTTCTCAAAAGAGACCTTGCAGGCTAGTAGGGGCTGGAAAGAAGTATTCCAAGTCATGAAAGTCAAAGACCTACATCCAAGATTGCTCTATCCAGCAAAGCTGTCATTTAGAATGGAAGAGAATATAAAGCGCTTCTCAGATAAGATCAAGTTAAAGGACTTCATCATCACCAAGCCCTTATTATATGAAATGTTAAAGGGACTTATCTAAGAAAAAGAAGATAAAAAATATGAACAGTAAAAAGACAGCAAACTCATAGATATTAACAACCACACCTAAAACAAAAGCAAACTAAGCAAACATCTAGACCAGGAGCAGGAAGACAGAAATGGAGATCACATGAAGGGTTTGCAACAGGGGAGTGGGAGGAGGAGAGAGGGGGAAAAGGTACAGAGAATAAGTAGCATAGACAGTGGGTAGAAAATAGACATGGAGAGGGCAAGAATAGTGTGGGAAAAGTAGACGCTAAAGAACTTATGAAACATGGAGATGAACTAAAGGAGGGGAATGAGGGTGGGAGGGGGTGTGAAGCACAGAGGGGAATGATGGGGGAGAAATGGGACAACTGTAATAGCGTAATCAATAAAATATAATTAAAAAAAAGGTACTGGAGGGGTGGAAATGGGAGGGAGGTGGGAGGGCTGGAGCGGTGGGCTGTGATGGGAGTAAAAGACCGAAAACTGTACAAGAACAATTAAAATAAAGTAAAAAACAAAAACAAAAACAAAAAAAACTGGGAGACCTGGCTTTATCTAACATACGGACCAACACAGGAAAGTTAAACAGAACAAAGAAACAAATGGATGTGTTCCAAATGGGGAAAAAAAAGGACTTCTGGCCAAGACGGAGGTGTAGGTAGAACTTTGCCTCCTTGTACAACCAAAAGAAGGACAAAAAGAAATATCAAAACAAAAAATACCCAGAAGTACCAGAAAATCAAACTCTATGGAAGTCTGACAACCAAGGAGTTAAAGAAGAAACACTCATCCGGACAGATAGGAGGGGTGGAGATGCTTCCAGGATGGAGACGACACACAATGAGGCAACTGCTGGAGGATCAGAAGGTCCCACATTTGCACAATGATAAACCAGGAGGAGCAACTGGGGAGAGAGATAGACCACACAACCCAGGGTTCCAGCGCAGGAAAAGAAAGCCACGGAACCTCTAGCTGTAAAAATACATGGGGATTGCAGTGGTGGGAGAAACTCCCAGCCTCACAGGACAGTTCATTGGAAAGATCCACAGGGTCCTAGAACTTACACATGTTCGCCCATCACAGAATCAGCACCAGAAGGGCCTAATTTGTTTGTGTGTAGCAGGGGAAGTGACTGGAAGCTGCCCAGAGTAAAGCAAGCAACATTGTTCCCTCTTGGATCCCTCCCCCACATACAGTGCCACAACACAGCTACTTGGATTGCCTTGCCCTGGCAAATACCTGAGGCTCTGCCCCTTACAATGTAATAGGTGTGCTGAGACAAAGAAATACCACTCACATGAAAGAACAGATAAAAACTCCAAAAATAGAACTAAGTGATGAAGAGATAGACAACATATCAGATGCAGAACTCAAAACACTGCTAATCAGGATGGTCACAGAAACAGAGTATGGCCACAAAGTAAAGGAAAAGGTGAAGCATATGAAAATTGAAATAAAGGAAAATGTACAGGGAACCAACAGTGATGGGAAGGAAACTGGTATTTAAATCAATAATTTGGAGCAGAAGGAAGAAATAAGCATTCAACAGAACAGAATGAAGAAACAAGAATTCAAAAAAACAAGGAGAGGTTTAGGAACCTCTGGGACAACTTTAAATGTTCCAACATCCGAATCAAAGGGATGTCAGAAGGAGAAGAAGAACAGCAAGAAATCAAAAACTTATTTGAAAAAATAATGAAGGAGAAATTACCCAATCTGGCAAAGGAAATAGACTTCCAGGAAGTTCAGGAAGCTCAGAGAGTCCCAAAGAAGTTGGACCCAAGGAAGCACACACCAAGGCACATCATAATTACATTATGCAAGATTAAAGAGAAGGAGAGAATCTTAAAAGCAGCAAGAGGAAAGGAGACAGTTACCTACAAAAGAGTTCCCATAAGACTATCAGCTGATCGCTAAAAAGAAACTTTGCAGGCAAGAAGGGGCTGGAAAGAAGTATTCAAAGTCATGAAAGGCAAGGACCTACATCCAAGATTGCTCTATCCAACAAAGCTTTCATTTAGAATGGAAGGGCAGATAAAGTGCTTCCCAGATATGGTCAAATTTGAAGGAGTTCATCACCACCAAGTCCTTATTATATGAAATGTTAAAGGGACTTATTTAAGAAAGATAATCAAAACTATGAACAGTAAAATGACAACAAACTCACAACTATCGACAACTGAACCTAAAACCAAAAAAAAACCAAACTATGCAAACATCTAGAACAGGAACAGAATCACAGAAACGGAGATCACATGGAGGGTTATCAGCAGGGACACAGGTGGAAATGGGTGAAAAGGTACAGGGAATAAGGGTACAGGGAATAAATGGTAGGTAGAAAATAGATAGGGGGTGGTTAAGAATAGCATAGAAAATGGAGAAGCCAATGAACTTGTATGTGTGACTCATGGATATGAACTAAGTTGGGGGCAGGGAATGCTTGTGGGAGGAGATTGCAGGGCAAAGGGGAATAAAATGCAGAAAAGATGGGATGATTGTAATAGCATAATCAATAAAATATACTTAAAATTAAGAAATTTTAAAAGAGGAAAAGATATAAAAGCTTTGGGGGAAAACCTTAGTAAAATATAGATAAGGAAAGAAAATATAGAAATAAAAACACTGTTACAGAAATGACGAATGCCTTTATGGGCTTATTAGTAGGCTGGAACAGCTAAGGGAAAGGATCTCTGAGCTTAAGTAGATATCAATAAATAGTCTGAAAACTAGAAAGCAAAGAGAATAAAATCTGGGGGCTAGGTGGGGGTTATGGAGTGAGGAAGGTAGCACTTTCTAAAAATACAGGAAAACTAAAAAATAAAGTGTAATGTACACTCAATGAGAATACTAGAAAGAAGAAAAAACAGAACCGAAGAACTATTTGACACAATGATGACTGAGAATTTTCCCAACTCAATGTCAGACACCAAAGCACAGAGTTAAGGAAGTTTGGAGAACAACAGACAGTAGCAGATTTGGGCAGATTTTGCTCAAAGAGTACAAATTGCAGTTAGAAGATGAGTAAGTTCTGGAGATCTAATGCAGAGCATTGTGATTACAGTTGGCAGCACTGTATTTATTATATAATTCAAATTCAAAATTATTTTCTAAGAAACTAGCTCGTAAATGTTCTCACTACAAGAAAGAAATGATATTTATAGGCATGATGGAGGTATGTATTAGCATTATGTGGTAATTAAATTGCAATATATAAATATACTAAATCAACATGTTGGACACAAACTGACAGTATTACAAGTCAATTATTTCTCAATAAAATATATGTTAAAAGAAAATTGAGAAAATAAAATTAAATAGGTCAAAAACTTGAATCTACATAAAGATAAAAAGAACTCTAAATAAGAAATAAATGTAGGTAAAATAAATATTTATTTTTATTATTTTTAATTTATATAATAGATAACTGTGGCAGACCCTTCTGTGTGATGTGGGCCCAGCTGCCACTTGGAGATGCACAGGACCCATGCCCACAGATAGGTTCCCTCGTGGGTAATCAGATTTGCAATATACCTAGGCTATTTGGAGGCTTGCTCTTTGCTGAAACCCCCTCACCCTGCAAGTACCTTGTAGAGACCAGTGTAACTGGCTGCCTATTCATTTGCTAATATCCTTCTTCTGTAATGTAATGAGGGGCATTGGCTCCTTTGTTGTTATGGGGATAGTGAGGAAGAACCATCTTGGAATGTGAGGGGACATATTAAAATAAAGGCCTGTCATGGCGGAGGCTGCAGCTTTTGCTCCTCTTGAGAGAAAAGCCATGCTGTCGTCCTGTTTCCTCCACCAGACTTGGTAGTCTGTGTGTATGTTTTTTTGTTTTTTTTTTAATTATATTTTATTGATTATGCTATTACAGTTGTCCCATTTTCCCCCCTTCATTCCCCTCCACCCCGCACACCCCCTCCCACCCATATTCCCTTTAGTTCATGTCCATGTGTCATAAGTTCTTTAGCTTCTACATTTCCCACACTATTCTTGCCCTGCCCCGTCTATTTTCTACCCACCATCTATGCTACTTATTCTCTGTACCATTTCCCCTTCTCTCCTCCTCCCACTCCCCTGTTGCTAACCCTCCATGTGATCTCCATTTCTGTGTTTCTGTTCCTGTTCTAGCTGTTTGCTTAGTTTGCTTTTTTTTTTTAGGTGTGGTTGTTAATATCTGTGAGTTTGCTGTCTTTTTACTGTCATATTTTTTATCTTCTTTTTCTTAGGTAAGTCCCTTTAACATTTCATATAATAAGGGCTTGGTGATGATGAAGTCCTTTAACTTGACCTTATCTGAGAAGCACTTTATCTTCCCTTCCATTCTAAATGACAGCTTTGCTGGATAGAGAAATCTTCGATGTAGGTCTTTGATTTTCATGACTTGGAATACCTCTTTCCAGCCTCTTCTTGCCTGTAAGGTTTCTTTTGAGAAATCCGCTGACAGTCTGATGGGAACTCCTTTGTAGGTGACTGTCCCCTTATCCCTTGCTGCTTCTAGAATTCTCTCCTTCATTTGAATTTCGGGTAATGTAATTATAATGTGCCTTGGTGTGTTCCTCCTTGGGTCCAACTTCTTTGGGATTCTCTTAGCTTCCTGGACTTCCTGGAAGACTATTTCCTTTGCCAGATTGGGGAGGTTCTCCTTTATTATTTGTTCTAATAAGTTTTCCACTGGTTGCTCTTCTTCTTCCCCTTCTGGTACCCCTATAATTCAGATGTTGGGACGTTTAAAGATGTCCTGGAGGTTCCTAAGCCTCTCCTCATTTTTTTGAATTCTTGTTTCTTCATTCTTTTCTGTTTGCTTGTTTCTTTCTTCCTTCTGGTCCACTCCATTGATTTGAGTCCCAGTTTTCCTCCCATCTCTGTTGGTTCCCCATGCATCTTTCTTCATTTCACTTATTGTAGCCTTCATTTTTTCATCTAATTTGTGAGCAAAACCAACCAATTCTGTAAGCATCCTGATCACCAGGGGTTTGAATTGTGCATCTGATAGGTTGGCAATCTCTTCATCGCTTAGATAAATTGGCTCTGGGGCTTTGATTTGTTCTCTGGTTTGAGCCATTTTCATTTCTGGGTTTTTTGTTTTGTTATTTTTTTTTTTTGTCTAGTCACGGCTGTTACGTAGTGAGGGGTGGAGCCTCAGGTGTTCCCCAGGGCGGGACAGCCCAGTCGCTGGGTAGTGACGCTGTATGTGGGGGTGGGGTCTGAGAGGAGACAATGGCGCTTGCTTTGCTCACTCTGGGACTCCAGTCCCTTTCACCGCTTCCCCTTTGCTTGGATTATCTACACGTGAATGTGGGACCACCCGGTCAGCCAGCTGCCTTGTGCAGCCTCACTGGGTCTACACAGTTGCCACCCGGTGCCCGGGGTCTGCTAGTCCCCACCTGTGCACCTGGGGGCTGCCAGCCACTGCTGCCTGCATGCCAGGTCCGCACCTCTGCTTTTTCCTGCCGTGACTCTGCCCCTCTTACCAGTCTGGATGAATCGTTGTTGGACTTCCAAACAGTTTGATTTTCTGAGTTCTGGTTGTTTTCTTGTTTCTAAATCTTTGTTGTCCTTAATTTTGGTTGTGAGAAGAGGCACAGTGTGTCTGCCTACGCCTCCATCTTGGCCGGAAGTCCACTGTGTGTATGTTTTAATTCATCCATAATGACAGGGACACTGCTGGCTGGTGTCCGCATCAGATAACTGTTCATAGGAATGATTGCAACAATGTAGTGGGTGATTATAGCATATAGATAAATAAAATGAATGGCAACAAAGTTCTAAGTAAAGAAAGGGAGGAATTATGAAGTGGTATAGGTATTTGATAGTGAAGTCAGATTTGTTGTAAATGTATGAGTATACATTTACGAGTACATGATTTGTTGTAAATGTATGAGTATACCTTTACATGAGTATATTGCAAACTCTCAGGAGAACACTAAAAATTTTAAAAAGAAGAAAGGAGAGTGATGTGGACCACTTTGTACGGTATTGGAAATTGTAGCCCTTTGCAAACCAGGTCTTGAATAAGGGCCTGTAAGTCTCAACCAGAACACTGGGAATGCTGGGAAGCAGGCATGACCTGATATTAGCACCGAGGGTTCCCATGCAAAATCAGGCCTAAAGAATGCATTATACCCCTTGAGTCTTGCTTTGCTTAGTATAGCCCTGTTGCCATGAATCAGATGTCTAAATCCAAAGCAAAAGGGGTGAACGCCTAATCTCACGATCCATGCCTTAACAACCCCTGGCTGTCAGCATATCTAACAGACCCAGACTTGAGGCAGATTTCTGTGTTTCCTCAGTTGTTATCTATAGATAACATCTATTTTCTGTAACTGTGGTCATTAGACATTTATTGATGAGCTTTTCATGCATGCCGTATACCCCTGCACATATCTACTCAATAAAAGCCTCAGAAGAAAGGACTTCTGGGCTCTTCTCTGAGAGATTAGCCAGCCTTTTCTCCCTAAGCAGATCTCATGTTGGTAGCCTCATTTCATCCGTGACTCTGGGAGACGCTGAGGGATGGGATCCCCCACTGGTGAGAAAGTGGAATAGCAGTGGAACCCCAGTACTCATCATTAACTTGCTCTGAAACTCAAGATGAGTACTGAACGATGAAGCATTTTCTCTTGCAGGGCTGCAGCATGACTCATACAAGTTCTAGTAAGTGCAATGAGTCCGGAGCAAGCGCTGAATGGTGAAACATTTTTTTCTTGTCAAAAGGTGACCCATACACCATTTGACCAGTTCTGAAGCTGATGAGTACTGAGGTATGACTGTATATAAATGCACTTCAACTCCGCTGACAGAAATTGATGAACCCTGCAGAAAGAAAACTAGTAAGGATATAGCTGAACTGAACAGCACTGTCAGTCAACATGATCCAATGACAATACTGCATTCACAACAGCGCAATACACATTCCTCTCAAATTCACATGAAACATTCACCAAGATAGACCACATTATAGACCATAAATATTTAAAGAATAAAAATCATATAAAATATACTTTTAGACTGCAGTGGAATTAAACTAGAGATAAATAACAGAAACATTAACTAGAAAATTCTAAAATATGTAAAGATTAAACAGCACACTTCTCTATCCCCCAAATTTATTGAGGTGTGATTAACAAAAATTATACATATTAAGTTTGAACAACATAATTTTTAAAGGTGTATAAAATGATTTAATATATTTTGTGTAATCATTACCATAATCAAGTTAGCTAATACATCCATCACTTCACATAGTTAGATTTAAATTTTTTTTCTTTGTGGTGAGGACACTTATGGTCTTCTCACTCTGACCAGTGTGGCTCAGTTGGTTGGGCATCCTCTCACAAAGTGAAAGGCCACCAGTTCGATTCCCCATCAGGTCACATGTCTGGGTTGTGGGTTTGTTCCCTGGTTGGGGTGCATTCAAGAGGCAACTGATTGATGTTTCTCACATCAATGTTTCTTTTTCCCTCTGAAAAATAAATAAATATTTTTAAAAAGATATCTTACCTGATTTCAAGTATACAAACAGTATTATATTAACTATAGTTACCATGCTGTACATTACATCCCAAGAACTTATTCATCTCACAACTGAAATTTTGTACACTTTGACAAAATTCTCCCTATTTCCTTCACCCACAACTACTGGCAACCATCATAATATTCTCTAGTTTTATGAATTCAAGATTTTTACATTCCATATATAAGTGAGGTTATATATTTATCTTTCTTTGTCTGGCTTATTTCACTTAACATAATAATGTCTTCCAGGTTCATCCATGTTGTTGCAAATGGCAGGATTTCCTTCTTTTCATGACTAAGTAATATTCCACTATATAAAAACAGTCATACACAAATTAACAATGGTAAAACACCATGATAAATGAGTTCTCAGGTGATTTTGTCATTGTGAAAATAGTGTAGAGTATACTTACAAAGACAGAAATGCTATATAGCATATTACTTTAACTGTATGTGATATACTTTCCTATGACTGGCACTAGGTTTGTTTATACCAGCATCACCATGAACACATAAGTAATGTGTTGTACTATGATATTATTCTATGGCTATGATGTCAGTAGGCAACAAAACACTTTCAGTTCCATTATGATCTTATGGGACCACTGTCAAAAATGTGGTTCGTTGTTGACCAAGTCATTGTTATATGGCTCATGACCATACAAAATTTTATTTATTCATCCATGGATGGACACTTAGATAGTTGCCATATATTGACTATTGTGAATAATACTGCAATGAATCTGGGAGTGAAGATATCTCTTCAAGATACTGGTTTTATTTCCTTTGAATATATAACAAGAAGTGTGGATTGTTGGATCTTATGGTAGGTCTATTTTTAATTTCATGAGGAATCTCCATACAGTTTATCATACAGCTGTAACAACTTAGTACTTAAAATTGTTATTGAATTTATGGTCATGATAGTTTAATAAAATTATATAGGTTTCAAGTGTACAATTCTATAATACTTAATCTGTATATTATATTGTGTGTTCAAAGTCAGAACTCCTTCCATCACCATTTATCTCTCCTTTACATTCTTTTACCTCTTCCATCTCCCTTTTCTTCCCTCTGGTAATCACCATACTGTGTCCATAAGGGTTTTTTTTTTTTTCTTAATCCCTTAACCTTTTTCATCCAGCCCCCAAGTCCCCCTTCCATCCGACAGCTGTCAGTCTGTTCCCTGTATCTATGAGTCTATTTCTATTTTGTTTGTTACTTTATTTCATCCATTAGATTCCACATATAAGTGAAGCCATACGGTATTTGTCTTTCTCTAGCTGTCTTATTTCACTTAGCATAATACTCTCCAGGTCCATCCACACTATTGCAAAAAGTAAGGTTTCCTTCTTTTTTATGATCATGCAGACAGTATTCCACTGTGTAAATGTACCAAGCTTTTTTATCCACTCATCTACTGATGGGCCCTTGGGGTGCTTCCATATCTTGGCTTGTAATTGTAATTATCAGAGCTGTACCAATTTAAATTTCTACTAGCAGTGCTCAAGGGTTCCCTTTTCTCTATATTCTTGCCAACATTTATCTCTTGTCTTTTTGTTACTAGCTATCCTAACAGGTATGAGGTGATAGCTTGTAGTATTACTTTATATTTTTCTGGTGATTAGTGATGCTGAACACCTTTTTAGCCATTTGTATGTGTCATTGGAAAAAAGGCTATTCAGGTCCCTTGCCCATTTTTTGATTGGGTGATTTGTTTGTTTGTTGTTGTTATTGAGTTGTATGAGTTCCTTATATCTTTTGCACATTAACCCCTTATCAGATATATGGTTTAAAAATATTTTCTTCAATTCTGTAGAGTTTTATTTTGTTGATTGTTTTAATTTTTATTTTATTTATTTTTGCTGTGCAGAAGCTTACAGTTTGATGCAGACCCATTTGTTTATTTTTGCTTTTGTTGACCATGCATTGGGTATCATATAAAAAAAATTCATTGCTAAGACCAATGTCAAGGAGCTTTCCCCTGTTTTCTTCCAGGAATTTTACTGTGCCAGGTCCTACATTAATGTCTTTATCCTTTCCAAGTTAACTGTTGTGTATGGGTCCAATTTCAGTCTTTTACACGTGGTTGTCCATTTTCTAACACCAATTATTTAAACGACTATCCTTTACCCATTGTATATTCTTGGTGCCTTTGCCACAGTTTAGCTGGCTATAGATGCAGGGGTTCATTTCTGGGCTCTCTATTATGTACCACTGGTCTGTGAGTCTGTTTTTATGCTGGTATCATACCGTTTTGATGAGTATAGCTTTGTGATATTGTTTCTAAACAGGAAGTGGGGTGCCTGTTATTTTGTTCTTGTTTCCCAAGATTTCTTTGGCTATTTGGTTTTTTTGTGTGGTTCCATATAAATTTTATGATTGTTTCTTCTATTTCTGTGAATAATGTCATTGGAAATTTGATAGAAATTATTTTAAATCTATAAATACTTGGAGTAGTATGCATATTTTAATAATACCAATTCTTCTGATCCACAAACACAAGCTATCTTTTCATTTATTTGTGCCTTTAAAATTTCTGTGAACAACATCTTATACCTTTAAGTGTACCAATCTTTTACTTCCTTGGTGAAATTTACTCTAAGTATTTTATTGTTTTGATGCTTCTGGGAACTGCCCTGCCTGGTTTCAGAAGCTGTAACCCCTGATGGCTAAGGCTAAGTAAAGAGACCCTGGGACCATAAGCCACTAAGGAGACAAAACTTATCTTCCTGACAGGGGTGCAGCATCTGGCCCCTTTACTTCACCCTGCTTGGCCCCAGGCAGATGACTGGTTAGCCAATGATGGGTAAGATTCCTCAAGGGGGGATGACCTAAGACAGGCATGGTTGCAAAGGGGCCCTCAAGGAAGGACTTGGGGTGCTATAGAAAAAGGGGGTGATGGACTCTCATACCTCAGGTTTGACATAGCCTGAATCCTCATTCTGTCTTCAAGAAGTCTCCTAGTCCCTTGGCTACCTTACTTTCCCTGCCTGACTTAAGCCTGAAACAATGCCAGAGGGTGGTAGAGCCCTGGGCAGGAACAGGCGGTTCCCCGGGGTGATCAGGCCTAAGAAAGAATGCATTAAATCCTGTGAAAACTGCTTTGCAAAGAATGCCTTCAATTTTCCAATATGGCTCCAAGCATAGAATGAGTTTGTTTCCCAAAGTTTTATGGCCCTTTAGCTAACTGACCCTGACTCAGAATAAGCCTTCATGGTTCTTTGAATGTTATCTATTGTTTGATCATTACTGTCTGACAATGACTGATGAGCTTTACCTGTATTCCTGTGGAAATTTAATCCAATAAAAGCCCATTGAGGAACAGAATCATGGCCCTTCTCCTTTGAAAGATGGTCTACCTTTCCTCCCCACGCAGATCATGTCTTGGTAGACTTATTCTCATCCATGGTGGACGAGATGAGAATAAGATGCTATTATAAATGAGATTTTTTCATTGTTTTTTCAGATAATTTGTTGTTAGTATATATTAATGCAACAGACTTTTGTATGTTGATTTTTGTCTCCTGAAACTTTACTGAATTCATTGATTAGTTCTAACAATATTTTTGTAGAATCTTCAGGGTTTTCTATGTATAAGAGCTGCAGACTTTCTATGTATAATATCTGTAAACAGACAATTTTACTTCTTTCTTTCAGATTTAGATTATTTTTATTTCTTCTCTTGTCTAATCCTCTGGCTGTAACTCTTGATACTATGTTGGATAGAAGCTGTGATTGGGACTTCCGGCCAAGATGGAGGTATAAATACACAAACTGTGCCTCCTTGCACAGCCAAAAGAAGGACAACAACAATTTAAAAACAAAGAAAACATCCAGAACTGACAGAAAAATCAAACCATATGGAAGTCCAACAACCAAGGAGTTAAAGATGACACATCCATCTAGACTAGTAGGAGGGTCTGGAGATGAGCAGCCAGGCAGAGAGGACTCACAGCAAGGCAGAAGCTGGCTGAACAAGCAAGGTGGCAGATTATAGAGCATGGCAGGCAAGGCTACAGCTGGTGGACCCAGTGAGGTGGTGGCTGGTGGAACAGGCTGTCCCACATTCGCATGCAGATAAACAGGGAGGAACTCCTGGAAAGCGAGACAGACTGCACAACCCAGGGTTCTAGTGCAGTGAAATAAGCCCCAAACTTGTTCTTGAAAACACTGGTGGGGGTTGAGGCAACAGTGGGAGAAACTCCCAGCCTCACAGGAGTGTCTGTTGGAGAGACCCACAGGGTCCTAGAAGGTATGCAAGCACACCCACGTGGGAATCAGCACCAGAAGGGCCCAATTTGCTTGTGGGTAGCAGGGGAAGTGACTGAAAACCAGCAGAGAGTGCAGTGATTGCCATTGTTCCCTCTCAGACCCCTCCCTTTGACATACAGTGTCACACAGCAGCAACATGGGTTGCCCCACCCTGGTGAACACCTAAGGCTCTGCCCCTTACTACATAAAAGGCCCACCCAAACAAAAAAAACTGGCCCAAATGAAAGAACAAATCAAAGCTCTAGAAAAAATACAACTAAGTGACAAAGAGATAGCTGACCTTTCAGGTGCACATTTCAAAACACTGGTAATCAGGATGATCACAGAATTGATAGAATATGGTCACAAATTCTAGTGAATAAGTGAAATAAAAGAAAATGGACTTCCAGCCAAGATGGAGGCGTAGGTGGATATACTGTGCCTCCTCACACAACCAAAATTAAGGACAACAAAGATTTAGAAACAAGAAAACAACCAGAACTGATACAAAATTGAACTGTACGGAAGTCCAATAACCATTCATCCAGATCGGTAAGAGGGGTGGAGTCGCAGCAGGAAAAAGTGGAGGTTGGCAGACCCGGGCATGCAGGCAGCAATGGCTAGCAGACCCCAGGCACACAGGTGGTGGCTAGCGGACCCCGGGCACAGGGTGGAAATGGGCAGACCCAGTGAGGCCATGCAAGGTGGCTGGCTGACCAAGTGGTCCCACATTTGCATGCAGATAATCCGGGAGAAGGGGAAACGGTGGAAGGAACTGGAATCCAAGAGAGAGCAGAGCAAGCACCATTGTTCCCTCTTGGATCACTACCCAGCAACTGGGCTGCCCACCCTGGGGAACACATAAGGCTCCTCCCCTCACTAAGGAACAGCCACGACCAGACCAAAACAAACAAAGAAACAAACAAAAAAGCCAAAATGGCTCAAATGGGAGAACAAATCAAAGCCCCAGAGCCAATTCATCTAAGCAACCTAGAGAGCCAACCTATCAGATGCATAGTTCAAAGCACTGGTGATCAGGATGTTCACAGAATTGGTTGATTTTGGTCACAAATTAGATGAACAAATGAAGGCTATGATAAGTGAGATGAAGGAAAACGTGCAGGGAACCAATAGTGATGGGAGGAAAACTGGGACTCAAATCAATGGAGTGGACCAGAAGGAAGAAAGAAACAACCAAACAAACAGAAAAGAATGAAGAAACAGGAATTCAAAAAAATTAGGAGAGGCTTAGGAACCTTCAGGACATCTTTAAATGTTTTAACATCCAAATCATAGGGGTGCCAGAAGGAGAAGACAAAGAGTGAGAAATTGAAAATTTATTTAAACAAATAATGAGGGAAAACTTCCCCAATCTGGCAAAGGAAAGAGACTACCAGGAAGTCCAGGAAGCTCAGAGAGTCCCAAAGAAATTGGACCTAAGGCGGATCACACCAAGGTACATCATAACTACATTAGCGAAGATTAAAGAGGAGAGAATCTTAGAAGCAGCAAGAGAAAAGAAGAGAGTTACCTACAAAGGAGTTCCCATAAGACTGTCAGCTGATTTCTCAAAAGAGACCTTACATGCAAGAAGGGGCTGGAAAGAAGTATTCCAAGTCATGAAAATCAAGGACCTACATCCAAGATTACTCTATCCAACAAAGCTATCATTTAGAATGGAAGGGCAAATAAAGTGCTTCTCAGATAAGGTCAAGTTAAAGGAGTGCATCATCACCAAGCCCTTATATGAAATGTTAAAGGGACTTATCTAAAAAAAAGAAGATAAAAAGTATGAACAATAAAATGACAGCAAACTCACAGATATTAACAACCACACCTAAAACAAAAACAAACAAACACACTAAGCAAACCACTAGAACAGGAACAGTGTAGAGAACCACTTTGCATGGCATGCAAATGTAGCTCAGCCTCCACATAGAAAACCAGTGTGGTGCAGGACCATGCCCGCAGACAGGTTTTCCTGTACGGAATCAGGCCTGCATTATACCTAGACCACTATGAGACTTGCTTTTACTAAAACTCCCTCACCCTGAATTTAGGCAGTGAGTGCTTACTGTAACTTCCTAAAGACTGTGCTAAACCTCCCTTGTATAGAGTGTAACTGGTTCAACCACTTCTCCCTTGGTCTGCAATATCCTTCTCGTTGAAGTGGTTAGCAACAGTCTTTCCTTTGTTATAGGTAAAAGGTAATCATTTGCAGCGAACCTGTGTGTAGTAAATGAGGACCGTTCTTCATGAAAGGTACCCAGAAAAGCAATAAAAGCCTGTCCAGGCAGGGGTTGGGGTCCTCTCACCCTGTTGCTGCCTCTCGCCATCTCTGTCTCTGAGAGAATGGCTATGCTGTCCCTTTTTCTCCAGAGGACTTGTGTTGTCCATATGTATTTGTTCACTAGCAGCCACAGCACACATGGATCCTGCAGGCCAGTATCCTCATTAGAACAGAATCACAGAAATGGAGATCACATGGAGGGTTGTCAGCAGGGAAGTGGGAGGGGGAGAGAGGGGGAAAAGGTACAGAGAATAAGTAGCATAAGTGGTAGGTAGAAAATAGACAGGGGGGGTTAAAAATAGTATAGGAAATGTAGAAGCCAAAGAACTTATATGTACGACCCATGGACATGAACTAAGGGAGGGAGGGAATGTGGGTGGAAGGGGGTGTGCAGGGTGGAGGGGAATAAAGGGGGAGAAATGGGATAACTATATAGCATAATCAATAAAATATTTTTTTAAAGAAGAAACATCCATCCAGACCGGTAGGAGGGGTGGCGACAAGCAGCCAGGTACAGAGGACTCGAGGCAAGGCAGCAGCTGGAGGACCAGGTCAGGCAAGCAGGCAGCTGGTGGACTGGGAGAGGTGGTGGCTTTTAGACTGAGCAGTCCCATGTTCATGTGCAGATAAACTGGGAGGAACAACTAGGGAGCAAGATAGACCACGCAACCCAGGGTTCCGGTACAGGGAAATAAAGCCTCAAAGCCTCTGACTGAAAACACATGTGGGGGTTGAGGCGGCATCAGGAGAAACTCCCAGCCTCACAGGAGAGTTTATTGGAGAGACCCACAGGGTTCTAGAACGTACACAAACCCACCCACCAGATATCAGAATCAGAAAGGCCCAATTTGTTTGTGGGTAGCCGGGGAAGTGACTGAAAACCAGCAGAGAGTGGAGCAAGTGGCACTGTTCCCTCTTGGACTCCTCCCAAACAAATAGCGTCACAACACAGCAATGTGGGTTGCTCCACCCTGGTGAACACCTAAGGCTCCATCCCTTACTACCTAACAGGTGCACCGAGACAAAAAAAAAAAGAAAGAAAGAAAGAACAGTTCAAAGCTCCAGAAAAAAATACTAATCAACTAAGTGATGAGGAGATAGCCAACCTATCAGATGCACAGTTTAAAATATTGGTTAACAGGATGCTCTAGGCACTCACTGGGTACTTCAACAGCATAAAAAAAAAAAAAAACAGGCAGCAATGAAGGTTGCATTATGTGAAATAAAGAAAAATCTACAGGGAACCAACAGTGACGGGAAGGAAACCGGTACTCAAATCAACGGTTTGGAGCAGAATGAAGAAAGAAACATTAAACCAGAACAGAATGAAGAAGCAAGAATTAAAAAAAAAAATGAGGAGAGGCTTAGGAACCTCCAGGACATCTTTAAATGTTCCAATATCCGGATCATAGGGGTGCCAGAAGGAGAAGAGGAACAACAAGAAATCGAAAACTTATTTGAACAAATAATGAAGGAAAACTTCCCCAATCTGACAAAGGAAAGAGACTTCCAGGAAGTCCAAGAAGTACAGAGAATCCCAAAGAAGTTGGACCCAAGAAGGAACACACCAAAGCACATCATAACTACATTAGCCAAGATTAAAGAGGAGAGAATCTTAAAAGCAGCAAGAGAAAAGGAAACAGTTACCTACAAAGGAGTTCCCATTAGACTGTCAGCTGATTTCTCAAAAGAAACCTTGCAGACAAGAAGGGGCTGGAAAGAAGTATTCCAAGTCATGAAAGACAAGGACCTAAATCCAAGATTTCTCTATCCAGCAGAGCTATCATTTAGAATAGAAGGGCAGATAAAGTGCTTTCCAGATAAGGTCAAGTTAAAGGAGTTCATCATCACCAAGCCCTTATTTTATGAAACGTTAAAGGGACTTATCTAAGAAAAAGAAGATAAAAATATAAACAGTAATTTGACCACAAAATCACACCTATTAACAACTGAACCCCCCAAAAAACAAACAAACAAACAAACAAACAAAGTAAACAGCTAGAACAGGAACAGAATCACAGAAATGGAGATCACATGGAGGAGTATCAGTGGGGGAGTGGGAGGGAAAGAGAGGAGAAAAGTTACAGAGAATAAGTAGCATAAATGGTAGGTAGAAAATAGACAGGGGGAAATTAAGAATAGTATAAGAAAAGTAGAAGCCAAAGAACTTACATGTACAAACACGGACATGAACTGAAGGGGAGGAATGCAAGTTGGAGGGGGTGGTGTGCAGGGCAGAGGAGAGTAAAGGGGGAAAATGGGATGACTGTAATAGCATAATCAATAAAATAT
The DNA here is from genome assembly GCA_004027475.1 of Anoura caudifer. Classification (NCBI taxonomy): domain Eukaryota; kingdom Metazoa; phylum Chordata; class Mammalia; order Chiroptera; family Phyllostomidae; genus Anoura; species Anoura caudifer. The sequence goes on from PVKU01012467.1 coordinate 34,939, forward strand.
ATTTTTTTAAAAAACGGTGGCCTCAGGAGAATTTTACAAAGCATTTAAGGAAGAGCTAACCCCTATCCTACACAAACTTTTTGAAAAAATCCAAAATGATGGTAGACTACCAAACTCTTTTTATGAAGCCAGCATCATTCTAATCCCAAAACCAGATAAAGACATAACAAGGAAAGAAAACTTCAGGCCCATATCGCTGATGAACATAGACGCTAAAATCCT